>PVJX010032883.1:0-20112 GCA_004027295.1 Dolichotis patagonum
ATTCCTTATTTACACTGGCTCCATCTCCAACAAATAGAAACAACGTGTCATTTAACCTGTAGTGTCCAACTTCTGTCACTTAGATTTGATCTCCATGTGCATCCATTTTTCTACAAATGAGTCAAGATTATCATTCTTCCTGACAGACTTGTACTCTGAGGCATAAACATACTTTACATTTTCTTTATTGAATGGTTTTTTTCTTCATTTCCTTTCATATGAAAACCTTTCGGTGACTCCTAATATTTCAAACACATCCGATTCCCCAAAGTCTCTATTATTCTCCATGTGATAATCACTGTTCATGTTTGGATGGCACAAACCTATAATTGTAGCTATTGAGACTAGAAGATCCTAAATCTGAAGGCCAGCCTTGATAACCTCCCAAGACTCGCTCTCCAATAAAAATTAATTTAAAAAATGGCTAGTTTTCTAGGTAACACAAACCAAACCAAACCAAATAAAACCAAACAAATCAAAAGTAACAAAAGGAATCAAAACCAATACAAGGAAATCAAGAAATTATCAAGACTTTGGGAGCCACTGAAGCTGGAGATTGATCAAATGTGTAGGGTAAAATGAGCCCAGACCCCTGAAACCCCCCCAAAAAACCAGAGAGGCTAAAAAAATCTATGTAAACAAAGAAAACTTGTTTTAGCACCAAAAAGGCAAGGGGTCCAGGCCTACCAGCCTAACAAGTTGCTAGGCAGTGGAGTTAAAATTCACATTCCACTTTGGAAGGTGTAAGTAAATATGCTGCATTGGTTGAGCAGTACCTTTCCTCCCATGAGGAGGCTAAGGACTCCACTTGACCCCAGCTTTGTCACTTTTTTTTTCTCATCTACTCGCAGTGCATAACTCCAACAATCTTAGGAGCCAGGTTGGGTCAAGGCAAGAAGATTTGAATTTAATGAAAGCACTCTTTGATAATGTGCTAATTTAGCTGGTGGACTCTAAACTCATAAAACATTTAAATGGCAAGCTAATTGATTGATAATAGAATAACTTGCCTAAATTTTAGTTCATTTGCAATATAACAACACTAATACAGTACGGATATATAAGTATTTTCCCCTTTGATAAAGGCTCCAGATCAATAATTCCAAGACCATTGCCTGAAACTAGTTTATGGTTAGTCTAATTTGAAGAAAGCTACTTGGGCTTCCCTGCCAATCTTAAAACTTGAATGATGATAAAAGACAATGATGAGAGTGCAATCATGAAAATAATCACTAACATTTGCAAAGCACACATTAATGATCAGACATTAATTTCATCCACATAAAACATTGTGAACCAGGATACATAGGCAGCTGTGTTTCAAACTTTGGAATATTAGAGGGACCAGTGAGAAAGCATGACAAATTTATTAGGTGGGCATTTGACTCATCTGCATTTTGTCCACAATATACGAATGCTGAATAAATGAATGGCTCCGTCTTTTATACATATTTACAGGGAGGTGCCACAAATCTGTCAGTGAGTTTAGAGTTGAGAGAAAGGCCCATATTTATTCAGTGAGCATTTAAAAGCTTAGCCTTCAAGGAAGACAAATTCTAGAACATCATAGAGCACTCTTCACAGTAAGAATTGTGACCCATATCAGTATCAGTGCAGAAGTCAGCTTTCAAGGAAAGCAGATTAATGGGAATCCATAACATCACAAAATTCTTCCTACAGGTGTGGAATTCTTAAACTTATTAGAAAAATAGTCAGTAGTTACAAAGCGTGGCACAGTATCTGAGGGTAGCTGTTCAATGTTGGAAGCAGAAAAGACTTTAAATTATGCCCCACGTTAGCTGTACTAAAAGTGTGCTACCAGGGAAATGGACCACAAAGAAAAGAGAAGAGGCTGTTTAAGTCAAACCCTTCCTCTGCTGAGATCTGAGGTCTTGCACTCACACTGCCTTGGCAACTTGTTGGTTTCAGGCTTTATTGCAGTACTTACATACTTACATCCATTCTGTGGATCTGGATTAGTCAAGGTCTCAATAGTCATAAGATTATTGAGACAACTGCAAAGAAACAGTCTCTTTGCACTATTTCTAAATCATGTTCTGAGCAGGAGGATGATTGTGGTATGGCACTGCTATGTTTTGTGTCTTGGTATCACTCCAGAGCATCATAGAATCAGGGAGGTGAGCTTCCTGAGTTTTGTGTTTGATTGGTGTTCCAATGCTGTATTATGGCTTTGAGTGCTACACCCAACATAGGGTGGGTATTCTGTAACAATATAAAGGAAGGAATGAGGCTGACTCTCTTACTCTATCCTTTTTCTCTTGTTGAATTTTCTTTATTCTGCTACCATGAATTGTTGCTATATGCCATATGCTTCTAGGTCTTCAAGCCTGCCATGTTTAGTTTGAAACCTCATAATACTATGATGGAAATAAACTTTTCCTTCATGTTGAGTATCAAGAATTTTGTCCCAGTAATCACACTTACAATCATTACAGTAACTTAAAAATTCAGAAGGGGAGAATGAAAGCATGGTGGTGATATGTGTAATCCTAGCTTTCAGAAATCTGATGCAGGAGGATCAATAAAGTCAAAACTAGCTTGGATTAGACAGCAAAACAATGCCCCCCAAACTCTAACTGCATTAGTGATTGAACAAGAAAAAAATGAATTCAAAAGCCTTGAAACAGTCACTTCTCTGTAGATATGTAGAAAAGACAGGTGGCATGAGAAGTAACTGGACATAAAACTTTCAGTAGGACACCTCCAGTTGAAATGGATGAGAATAGTGTGGGAAGACACACCCTAGGGTGGATCCTCACTGAAATGGTATAAAAGGGATACCAAGAAGGAAGGGTTGCTTCTGTTTCTTGCAAGGAGTTCTGCCTTCTAGGACCTTGGACTCAGTATCCTGGATTCCAGCACAGACACTTCAGGCTCATGAGAGGAACTCACACCAGAATCAACAGGATTCCAGGGTTTCATTCCTGGTTCCTTTCTGTCTCCAGCTTACAGCAAGCCATTTTTCCTCTCCCACAGGTGACATTGAGGGCATTCACTGTAAGTCAATCTTGTAAATTTTTGCAGAGTTGTTTATTTTGCATTAATTCCATTTCTCTCATGAACACTGACAGATGCAGGTAGGGATATTTGTGGTTGTTCATATTGAACTAGAAGAAACTGGATCCTGTATTTAAGCTGAATTTGCAAAATTAAATAACACTCATTGAGCCTTTGCAAGACTAACACCACTGGATTTTACTCCACCTTCATGATATTTCTGTTAGAAAACAAGAAGAATATGTATTGACCATCCCTAGAGTCATTCATAGGATACTTGAGCTCTAGGGTTGGCATGATGTCCCCAAGGACAAATTCAGTCACTTGCTTTTCCTGAATTTCAACATTCCTCCCTTGTCATGGGCACAGTTGTTGTGGAATTTGCACAATATTTTTTGGATGCTGTTCTTCACTGGATGGTGACACACCTGTGTCATCCAGGCTGAAGGCCCAAATGAGGGACTCTCCTAGAAAGCTATGGTGCAAGCTCTTTATGAGAATAAGGGAAACATGTCCATCCCTTGGGGACTTTAGTTATTCCTTGGTGCCCTCTTTCTACTCAAATGCAATAGTAGCAACCAAAAAGTCTGGTTGGGGAAGTTAAACAGGTCCATTTGCACTCATATTGGAGTGGAGCACGGTAACCCCAGGGGATACTGAAGGGAATTTTCTCAGTTAGTGGGGGTACAAGTGTTAGCAAGGATGAGGAATAAATATCTGCTGGCCAAATCGCAACTTCCCCTGGTCAGTGTAGGAAGAAAAGAGACAGACAGTCAATGTTTCGGTCTAATTCTCAGCAAGGGAGCTAAAACTGTGTGCTACAAAATCTGAGTGGAGTAGAACATATTGTTGCAAGTTGAAGATTGAGATAAAAATTAAGGACAATAATAAGGCCCATATTACAATGACCATACATTTTCAGAGGGCCTAATTGCTTCGTAGGTCATTCTAGATAATTGTGCCATAGTCTGGGAGTCCTTCATAATGTTAAAAGCAAAGGGCAAGTGCAGATAGACAACCTCTTGACCAGGCAGGATATGCTGGTGTATTTTAGTAGTCCCAGTTTGCGGGAGCATCAGCAGGAGGACTGTAAGTTTCATCTCTGGTTGGAAAGTGTGTAGAATTCATAAGAATCTCTTTTTTAAAAAAATTAAGAGTAGCAGTTCTATAACTCAGTGGAAAGGCTTCAGGTTCAATTCACAGTATCATTAAAAATGATAAAAAAAATCCACTGTGATATTTAGCTTCATTAAACAGGAGCATTCCTTTTGAAAAATTTGGTTTTCATAAGACAGGGTCTTGCCTTGTAGATTCAACTGCCCTCAAGGAGTAAGCAACTCCCCTGCCTCTCCTTCCTCCATGCTGGGATTACAGGCAAACACCACCACACCTAGCAGAAATGCGATTTCTTAGGTTACCTATTTCCTCCAGTGATTAGCAATGCCATGGAATTGACTGATATGCTTGAAATCTTGGGAAATATATTTCTATATAATTATTTTTTTGCTCTATCAGTTAGGGTCTCTGCTTCTTGACTTCTATACCACCCTGCTTGTCTCAGAGATGCTGACTGGGTTGAAATTTCTAGCAACAGGTGAAAAAAGAAATCTTTGTCCTGTCACTGGGGAAACCAAGTTTCACTTTCATATTGGTGATATCAAGGGTTGCATGTACTCCAGCCTCAGGAGAAATGTGGAATGTGCTAGGAGGTGACAGCCACTGCACCACAGACATCAAAATAGTGAAACTCTCTTACCTATGGACCATCAGTAACTTTAGCTTTTGCCTAAAGGAAATAGGTGAATCCATTCAAAGTTCAACATTTTCATTTGAATCAAATGATAAACTGAAATGGTGCTTACGAGTCTACCCAAACGGGCTCGATGAAGAAAGCAAAGATTACCTGTCCCTATACCTGATACTGCTCAGCTATACAAAGAGGGCAGTTCAGGCAAAATTCAAGTTTTACATTATAAACGCCAAAGGAAAGAAAAGCAAAGGGCTGTCCAGTCACTGAACTCATAGGTTTGTGCAAGGCAAGCAGTGGGGATTCAGAAAATTCATCCTTACAGATTTTCTTTTGGAGGAAACCAATGGGCTTCTCCCCCATGACAAGCTGACCTTCTTCTGCAAGGTCAAAGTGGCACAAGATTCCACCAACATTTGCAGTCAGAATACCATGAGTATGGTGAAGATGCCCAAGTGCTTGTTTGCAGAGGATCTAGGAGAGCTGTGGAATAATTCCAGGTTCGCAGACTGTTGCTTGTGTGTAGCTGGCTAGGAGCTCCGGGCTCACAAAGCCATCTTAGCAGCTCGCTCTCCAGTTTTTAGTGCCATGTTTGAACATCAAACACAGGAGAGCAAAACCAATCGAGTTGAAATCAGTGACATGGACCCTGAAGTTTTTACGGAAATGATGATCTTCATCTACACTGGAAAGGTGTCAAACCTCAGCAGCATGGCACCTGATCTGCTGGCAGCTACAGACAGGTATGTCCTGGAGCACCTGAAGCTCATGTGTGAGAACTCCCTCTGCAGCAAACTCTCCTTGGAGAATGTCCTGGAGATCCTCATTGTGGCTGACCTCCACAGTGTGACTCTGTTGAGAACTCTGGCAGTGGATTTCATCAGCTATCATCTGTCTGCCATCCTGGAGACTGAGGAGTGGAAGTCCATGGAGGTGTCACACCCTCACTTGGTGGAGGAAGCCTACCAGTCTCTGGCTTCCACGCAGTGTGCTTTCTTTGGTCCCCAATGCAAGCGTGCAAGGCAGTGCTATGATCCCACCTGCCCATTTAATTCTCAAATTATTGGCCACTATTGCTGCCGAAGATCTGCAGCTAGACGGGGCATTCTGTGGAGCTATCACTCTGTTAAGAGAAAACACTGAATTGTGTCTCTCCAGAGATTGATGGGACTCCATTCAGGTCAGCAAAAGGAGATAGGCCTTTTAGAATTCAGAAGGAAGAGTAACTTCAGCAAAGTTCTGACAATAAAACCTAGAAGTACTCAGAAATCTAATCCATATTTACTCTACACCCTAATAGTTTCAATATTGATCCTAAACTGGTACCAAATCCCCAAGAAAGAGACAGACCAAACCATGGAGTGGGGCTTCCCCCAGTAGGAAGGACCATCACCTCCATTCCATAAGTTCACAACAGGAATTTCTCTGTGTCACCTAGCTCTGGGCTCCCAAATTCTCAGAGTGACTCTTTATCTCTCCCTCGCCTGTTTATGCAAATAATATTTTATCATGCTTTGTACAGTTGTGTCTCCTTTCTTTCTCCACATCAGAGAGTCAAAAGCCTTGGAAAATTTTTGCTGTCACCAGTGACTTCAGGGTCACACAGAGAATGGAAATCTGAGGTCCAAAATAGCACTAAGTAAGTTAGGGGATGGGAGAAGTAAAGGACCTAGGACTCTGGCTGCTGGACCCAAGGAAAATCTTGTGACACATGCCTATGCTCTGTTTGCCTTGCTTAGTGACAAGGGCATGCAGAGTTAGGCTTTGGTCTGCAAATCCTAAAACTGGTAGTGCAGGACCTTGCCTGGCCCTGAGGAAGCAAACCAATCATCAAACTTGTGGAGCAAAACAAGGAGTAAGATGACACTGTGAAAGAATACTCTTTTAAGAAAAGAGAAAAAAAGGGGTATGCAGTATTAATTTGTGCATTCCAAAGGAATTCATCCTGAGGGGAGCAAATTTTAGTCCTTCCTACTGTAGTAAAGCATGAGTGTTTGCAAAAATGCCTCATCATTCCACAAGTCTCAAACAAAGCTCTCTCACTGTTAGCATTTACTGCTTGCAAGAACAGAATACACCATTTTATCCTCTTTTGAAAGTGAAGTGTGGAGGAAAAAAGAAGAAAGAGGTGATTCCATCTGGAAGATGAGTGTTCTGACAATTCTAAATTTTGCAAAAATCTCTACCGGTGTTTGTTTGGGACCACTCCGACTGTTTCAAAACTGAGGGATATCTAAGAACACCCAAAGATGTGATGCCTTTGTCTTGCACATCTGCACAGTAGAACAGCTGCACAGTGGCATACAGTGATGTAATCATGACTAAGGACATTTAAACCCTCACGAACTCTTTATGGTACTGTGAAAAATGTAAACATGTGATAGCAACAGCATTTGAAATTCTGTATTATTTATATCCTTTTTCCTGTTCGGCTTCTTTTACAATAATAAATGAAAAATAAATAAATGTTACAGTGGGTCTAAAAACAGAATTGACACAATAAAAATGCAGGATTTTCCCGCTCTATTTTTGTCTCTTCTGTGCCTTTATTTTTTTCTTTGGGTCCCAGAAAATCAAAATCACAACCTTGCACATTTTTGCTCCTGAGTTAACACCCTGTTAACACCCTGTCTTATGCTGAGGTTTTGAATACATGTGTTCTTTATCCTTGAGTTGTCACTCATGAAAAATCACCTTTAGGCCTCTCGAGCAGTCTGACATTATTGAAAACACGAAAAAATAATTTACTGAGCATTCACTTGTCTCGACAAGATCTATGGTTCTTAGATATTGTGGGAAATGAATACTAGCATGTAATAACTCTCTTTTTTATTTCTCTTGCCTCCTCTGCTCTGCTTTAAAGAAAAGAAAACACAAACAAAACAAACAAAAGAAAGTTGGAATTTTTATTATTAAATGCTGTGTTGAAAAAAGTCACAGTGCATATCTCTCAGGTGTCGGTATCTGACTTTCTGCCTGTGTAGGAGCCATCACACCTTCTCCTTATTACCTCTGATTCCTACAGGGGAGACCACACAAAAGTTAATGTTTTTCTTTTGAAAAATAAAAAATTACAAATATATGTTTAGTGATTCAGTGTCAAGTGTTCTGTAACTGTCTCGTGCTTTCTATCAGTGAAATTCACCTCCCTGTGGAGAGGCGGGATGGTCCAGTAAGAGGAAAAGACTCTATGGAGCTCTCATTTATTAATTTACTCTCAGCAGCCTAAGACCTCAAGGACATAAAACACAAGATAGAAATTAATAATTTTGGTTGGGATGGCCTTGGAGAATAACAAATCCTCTGAAAGATATTAACCTATACATTACAAGTCAAAGTTCACTATCACTGATTGACCCAAAAACCTTTGATCAATGACCAAGTTACCCTACGTAAAATGGCAGAATCCTATTTGAGAGTCCATATCAACAATCGGATTTATGTTCTCCATGTTAGATCAGAACATCCTAATTGTGCAGCTGCTATTAAGTGTTCATTTGTTCAATGATTAATAGTCCTATGTGATCTGACTTTAGTCTGGAGCAATGCAGGTCAGTTTCTATCTAATAATGATGTCTCCCAATACAAAATGATAAGTGATATGAGGCCAATAAACCAATTATGACTCGATAACCAAAAGATGATAGCATAAAAAACTTATAATTATCACAACCACAACCAGATAAAAGGGGTAAATTGCATAACACTTAAAAGTTTACACTCACAGGTACAATTCCTCTCCTTAACTCTTCAGTTCATAATCCACTTCTTTTTATTAATTATTCCGATCCTGCTAGCCATAACATTTCTCACCTTGAAAAAATGAAAAATCCTTGATTATATAGCATTACATAAGTGGCCAAACAGCATCATACCATATGGAATCTAACAACACATCGCAGCATTCATAAGATTACTCATCAGGGAGCCTCTTCACCAACTACCTCCTCAGTATTCCTTTATATCAAAGCCCCAGCCCTAGCTCTTACAATGACTCTGTCCATATGAATTCCAATCCCCTTGCATATCCATTAATCAACATAAACCTAGGAGTTCATTCACTCTAGCAACCTCATGCCCTCATATGGTCAGGATGAGCACCAAACTCCAAATATGCACTAATCGGAGTACTCCAACCAGTAAACCAAACCATTTCCTAGGAAGTCCCCCTACTTCTCATCTCCCTCTTAGTCCTACCCGGAAATGGATCACTGTTGTTAGAAAACCTAATACAAACTCAAAACAAACAAACAAATAAACAAAAAACACCTGACTATTTCTCTCTACATGAGCCCTAACAATATTATGATTCATCTCAATTTTAGCAGAAACTAACAGAGCCCATGTGACCTAACAGAAGGTGAATCAGAGCTAGTGTCAGGACTTAATATAGATTAGACTTCAGGTCCTTTTAGTCTGTTCTTCATGGGCAAATACATAAACATGTTTATAATAAATGCTCACAACTATTATCTTCTCTAACACCACACCAACAATCATCTCTCCTCAAATTTACACAACAATTCTCATACTAAAAAACCTTATCCTAACAATTCTATTTTTATGGATCCAAGCCTTGTACTCATGATTTCACTATGATCAGCTTATACATTTGTTATGAAAAACTTTCCTGCCACTCACATCAGCTGAATGCACATGACACATCTGCTTACCAATCCTGTTATCAGGCATCCCACCCCAAAAAAATCTAGAAATATGTCTGATAAAACAATTGTTTTCATACAGTAAATCAAAGCATTATAATGCCCATTATTTCTAGAATCTTAGGACTCAAACCTACTCCAAAGAACTCAAAATTCTGCCCGCACTCTTTACATTACACTCTCACAGTTAGCTCAGCTAAATAAGCTATTGAGCCCATACTCTGAAAATGTTGGTTCCTGTCCTTCTCGTACTAATTAACCTTATGACATCCACAGAAATCTATATTATTCTAGGAAGATTAATGATCCTACTCAACTCACACAGGCTACTCATATGAGTTGACCTACAAATAAGCATATTAGCCGTAATTCCAATCATAATACCTAACCCCAGCCCCTGATCCACAGAAGCTGCAAATAAAACCTTCTTAACTGTGGCATCTGGATCAATAATCCTAATATTTTCAGTTATCTTATTGATAATATATTCAGATCAATGAGTCACTTTACACTCTCAAATCCAAGTAATTTCATTTATATTAACCTTATCTGTAATAATAAATTCAGGTCCAGCACCTTTCCTCATCAGAGGACCAGAAGTCTCCCAAGGAATCACACTCCTTTCAGGACTTATCCTATTATCATGACAAATATTGCACCATTATCTATTCTTTTTCATTCTCCCTCTCTAAATAACCAATGATTAATCTGCATATCAGCCATCACATGTGCTCTATTAGGTGGATGATGGGTACTTAGCCAAACACAACTGAGAAAAATCCTAGCATACTGATCAATTGACTACAAACGTGGAATAGCAGTTCTTCCAATCTACAGCTCATCAATTACACTACTAAATTTCACCATTTACTCGATTGTAACAACTTCTATATTTTTGGTATTCCTCATGTACAACAAAACCACATCCACTCTAAGCCACATCTGAAACATCTCACCACTTATAACCACTGTCATAAGAATCACCTTATTATTCCTAGGTGGTTTACCCCCTCAAAGCAGGTTCACCCAAAAATGAGTAATCATCCGAGAATTAGTGAAAAATAACAGTATCATTATACCCACCCTAATAGCCCTTATAGCCCTACTCTATCTTTATTTCTACATATGACTAGTATACTCAACATCATTAAATTTATTCCCCCGCAAAAGCAATGTAAAAAACAAAGGATACTTCCAAAACATAAAGAAAACTTCACTTTTGCCCACTTTAAATATCCTTTCTATTTGTCTCCTAACCCTCTCACCAATAACAATCATCTTATACTGGGAGTGTAGGTTAAACAGACCAAGAGACTTCAAAGCCCTAAGTAAATATTAGATACTACTTAGCTTCTGTAGAAAGACTGCCAGTTTTCATCTCACAACAATTGAATACAAATCTGACACTTTACTTAAGTTAAGCCCTCACTGGATTGGTGGGCCCTAAACCCAGGAATCTTTAATTCACAGCTATTTACCCTAATTGACTAGCTTCAATCCACTTCTCTCACCCTAAAGAAAGAAGGGGCTGATGAAGCTCCAGCAGGATCTAAACTGATCCTTGGAATTTGCAGTTCAATAAGACTGATCACCTCAGGATTAGTGGTAAAAAGAGGACTAAACCTCTGTACTTAGATTTATAGTCTAATGCCAACTCAACCATTTTACCCTGCATATTTTAATTAAATGCTGACTATTTTCCACAAATCATAATGATATCAGCACACAATATAATCTGTTTGGTGCCTGGGCCTTCATAGCAGGGACCACACTTAGCCTGCTGATCTGGGCAGAACTAGGGCAACCAGGGACATTATTAGGTGATATCAAATCTATAACATAATTGTAACTGCCCATATCTTCACTATAATTTTCTTTATGGTTATGCCCATTAGAATTGGCAGGTTCAGAAACTACCTAGTACCTTTAATAATTGGCAACTCATATAGATTTCCCATGAATAAATAACATGAATTTTGACTCCTTCCTCCATCTTCCTTCTCCTACTTTCATCATCAATGGTTGAAGCTGGAGCAGGAGCCAGGTGCATATTATACCTTCCTTTATCAGGTAAGATAGCACATGTAGGACCCTCTTCTCTCTCTCTCTCTTTAACCATCTTCTCTCTTCACCTAGCAGGAGTTTCCTCAATTTTGGGAGCAATCAATTACTTTACAACAATCATCAACATGAAACACCCTGCAATAACACAATTCCAGACATCATTATTGATTTCATCTGTTTTAATTAGAGCCATTCTATTGTTCATATCTGTATTTATCCTTGCTGCAGTTGTTACACTATTACTTACAGACAGAAACCTAAACACAACCTTGGCTGATCCTGCCAGTGGAGGGGACCCAATTTTATATCAACATCTCTCCTGATTCTTTGGTCAATCAAAGTTATATTCTTATTCTAATGGGATTGGTATAATCTCACATATCCTAATATACTACTCTGGTGAGAAAGATCCTTTGGGTTTTATGGGTGCTGTGCTGTTTGAAATATATATCAGATTCTTAGGTTTTATCATATGATCTCATGATATGTTCACTGTCGGCATAGATGTGAATACACGAGCCTACTTTACATCTGTTACAATAATCATTTCAATTCCTACCAGGCTAAACATATTCAGTTGATTATTAACATTACATGGAAGAAACATTAAATGATCCCTAGCAAGATTATGGGCCTTAGTGTTAATTTTCCATTGCATTGTATGGAGACTGTTGGATATTGTGTTAGCTAACTCTTCACTAGACATTGTCTTATGTGACACTTATTATGTATTCTCACATTTCACTATGTCCTTTACATAGGATCCATATTGGAATTTATGCAGGAATTCACCCATTGTTTTCCACTATTCTAAGGCTGTGCTTAACCTCTAAATGAGCAAATTTTCATTTCTTCTTAATATCCGTATGCGTAAAACCTAATATTTTTCCCCCGACATTTCCTAGGACGCTCCAGTATACCTTGTCGATACACTGACTACACAGAAACATATACACTGTGAAATACTCTCTCACCAATAGGTTCCTTTTCTCTCTAACAGGTGTTATAGTGATAATTTTCTTAGACTGAGAAGCATGTACATCAAAGCGAGAAGGTATAAATATTGACCTAACTCCAAATATGTTAGAGTGATTCCATGGATGCCCTGCAACATAACACACATTTGAAGAACCCACATACCTCCAGTCCAAGGGAAAAGAAAGGAAGGAATCGAACCTTTTAAAACTGGTTTCAAGACAGCTCCATATCCCCTCTGACTCTCTTGACTAGAAATATATTAGTAGAAACATTACATAACTTTGTGAAATTTAAATCATTGGTTAAGTGCCTATATATCTTCATGACATATCCCTATGATTTAAGGGTCTGTGATGCTGCCTCGCCTATTCTAGAGGAACTATTATATTTTCTTGACCACATACTAATAATTGTATTCCTATTTTATTTTACTTTAAAGAGGTTAAAATAAACATAATAAAACACATCAAATCAGATCCTAGTCAGTACCTTAGTACTATACATTATTTCTCTTATACTCATCATAAAGCTTATGCACACAAGCACTATAGATGCTCAAGAGATTGAAACAATCTGAACCATCCTGCCCATCATCATTCTTATTCTTATTGTCTTTCTCTCTCTTCAAATCTTATATGTAATAGATGAGATTAACGACCCATCCTTATCAGTCAAATCAATAGCACATCAATGATACTGAAGCTATGAGGATGTAGCCTGCACAGAATTCAATTTTTACACCTATAGAACCTACAAGTGATTTAAATCTTGGGGAATTCGACTACTTTAAGTAGACAATTCAGTTGTTTTCCTATAGAAATAACTGTCTTTATGTTAATTTCATCAAAAGATTAGATCTACTTATGAGCAGTCCCACTTTTAGTGCTTATAACAGACATTATCTTATATAAATCAAACAACCCTCACATCATAACACGCAGAATTATCGTGTCACCAATGTTCAGAACTTTATGTTTAAAATCACAGCTTTATAGCATCATTCCTGAAATAGTCCCACTAAAATAGTTTGAAAAGTGATCATCATCAATATTATAAATATTATAAAACTACCCTCTTGTTAATGTTTTAAGTTGAAGATCTGAGGATTATTTCCTTATTAATGAAATGCCCTAACTACATACATCCAAATGTTTTACCTTTATTTTATCAATGATTATCTCCCTATTTGTATTTTTGTCACTGATAATCTCATCACACATACTCAACTTAGATCCAATAACAACCCACCTAGAAAATACAAAACAAAAGTCACCTTGAGAAAGCAAATAAATGAAAATATATTTAACTTCTGCATTACAACCACACTAATAGGAATACCTATTGTAATTATTATCATTATATTCCATGACATTTTATTTTCCTCTTCTAACTGCTTAATTAATAACAACCTCATTACAGTACAAAAATGCACAGTTAAACTGATCCTAAAACAAATAATAACAATATACAATATTAAAGGACTAACTCAAACATTAATATTAATCTGCCTCATCTTTTTTATTGGATCCTCCAAACTTTTAGGCCTCCTACCCCACTCTTTTACCTCTACAACACAATTACCAATAAACCTACACATGGCTATTCCACCTTGAGCAGAATCAGTAATTTGAGGCTTCTGATATAAAAGTCTATATTCATTAGCACATTTTCTTCCTCCAAAACACCAAATCTACTCATTCCAGTACTCAAAATTATCAAGACAACTAGCCTATTCAATCAACCCATAGCCCTAGTAGTGCAACTAACCACCAACATTACTGCTGGACACCTACTCGTACACCTATTTGAAGGAGCTATATTAGTATTTACCTCTACCAGGCCTTCAACATCTCTAATAACCTTCATTATTTTAAAGATATTGACAATTCTAGAGCTCACTGTAGCAATAATCCCAATCTATGTATTCACTCTGTTAGTAAGCCTATATTTCTATGACAAGACCTAATGACCCACTAAAAACATGCCTATCCCATAGTAAATCCAAGTGCATGACCATTTACAGGGCATTGTCTGCTCCTTTGCTAGCTTGGGGTTAATTATATGATTTCACTTTACCTCTAAGACACTACTAAGTTTCCTAACTAATGTACTCATCATATACCATTGATCACAGGATATTGTAGGAAAGGGAATGTACCAAGACCAGCACACAACAATCATACAAAAAAGGTTGCAGTATGGAATAATTGTATTTATTTTTTTCAGAAATATTTATTATCAGGATTTTTCTGGAACTTTTATCATTCCAGCCTGGCTGCAACATCAGAACTAGGTTGCTTTTGACCATCCACAGGGATTAAACCCCTTAACCAAATAGAATTACCCCTTCTTAGCACATCAGTCCTTCTAGCATCAATTGTGTCAATTACGTGATCACACAATAGCTCAATAGTAGTAACTGTAACTGTTTTCAGGTAACTGAAAACAAATAATTCAAGCTCTAATCATTACAAATATCTTAGGTTTCTATTTCACCCTACATTAAGCTTCAGAATATTTTGAAATATCATTCTCCATCTCAGATGGGGATTATGGATATACTTTCTTTGTTCCAACAGGATACTACATGTCATTACCATACCCACATTTCTAGCTGTGTGCCTCTTTTGCCAACTGCACTATAACTTCACATCAAAGCACCAATTTGGCTTTGAAGCAGGCACTTGATATTAACACATCATAAATGTAGTGTGATTATTCCTTTATGTCTCCATCTACTGATGAGACTCATGCTTTCATAGTACAGCCCCAAATCACTGACGTTCAATTACTAGGCCTCAGAACATAGCTAACGGAAAGCAATTCATGTTGTAATCTCACTCCTAACCAACTGTCTCATGACTATTTTACTAATCAGAACTGCATACAGACTTTCTAAAAAAAATGCTATACAGAAAAAAACAGTCCTTACAAATGTGTGTTTGAGTTAACAGAATATCTATTACTACCATTTTCAATGAAATTTTTCCTTATCACAGTCACTTTTCTCCTATATGATCTAGAAATTGCCCTCCTACTCCCACTACCCTGTGCATCCCAAATTAATAATCTGAAGCTTATACTATCAGTCTCACTAATATCAATTTTAATCCTAATGTTAGTCTTGCATATGAGTGAAACCAATTAGGACTAGAATGAACTCTTTAATAGCCCAAACAAATGAGTTTGACACTTTAGATTTTGTCTTAATTTGTATTTACCAAAAAGCTTCTCAATTAGTTTTAAACTAATAGTAACATACCGTATTGTCATGGTTTGTCAGTGGCCCCTTGGCCTCATGTATTTGAATTGTACATTTGTAACTGGTTCATTGCCTATTTCTTGGATTGATGGTGTCTGTGCTACACCCTTCTAGGGGGTGGAGCCAGGATGTGATGTAATAGCAGGAAGAAGGTGTGTTTCTCTCTCTTGCTGGTTTCTGCTTGCTGTTTGCAGCCAACATGAAATGCAGCCCTGCCATGCTACACTGCCTTGGAGCCAACTGAGTATGGACTGAAACCTCCAAAAACTGTAAGAAATAAACCTTTCATTTCCCAACTTTGGGCACCAGGAATTTTGTATCACCGAGGAGTAAAAAGTAACTAAGACATGTATCATTTCCTGGTACAATAACATACAGATCCCACATAATGTACAAACTCTTATGTCTAGAAGTTATAATACTAATAATATTTAACTTGGAAACCTAGTTATACTTAACTCACACTAATTAATATCTTTTGTGATCCCCATTATTATACTTCATATTCATTGCCTGCAAAGCAACCATAGGTTTAGGCTCCTAGTCATTATTTCAAACATTTATGGAACTGATTATGTACAAAATTTGAACTTGCTACAAAGCTAAAGATTATTATCCCTACAATCATACTCATCCTAACTACTTGGTTGTCTAATAAATCAGTAATATGAATCAACACTGCACTTCACAGCCAACGATTCACATTAATCATCCTGACAATCCTAAGCAATTGTGACCTCACTGGAAAAAACTCCTCACTAAACTTTCCCTCCAACTCGCTCTCCTCCTCCTTATTAATTTTATCAACATGACTCTTTCATCTTATAATAATTGCTAGCCAGCACCACTTAAACAATGTCCGAAGTACTGAAAACCAAACATATCATCCTACACATTTTCCTCCAAACCTTCTTTTTCTTTTTTTTTTTTTGGTACTGGGTATTGAACTACTTACCTCATGCTTGCAAGGCAGGCACTCATGCCACTGAGCTAAATTCCCAACCCCTTCTGCAAACCTTTCCAGTTATAACATTTGGAGCTATAGAAATAATAATATTCTATATTTTATTTGAAGCAACCTTAATACCAACCTTAATTATTAATACTAAATGGAGAAAACAAACAGAATGAATGAAAACAGGCCTATGTTTCCTATTCCGCAAAATAATGGGAACACTGTGACACCTAGTCTTGCCTAACTACCTCCAAAATCTATAAAGGCACACTAAATTTCCTCCTTTTCTACGAAAAAATGTTACCTGTACTAAAAGTATACTAGCAGGGAAATGGACCACAAAGAAAAGAGCAGAGGCTGTATCAGTCAACCTCTTGTTCTGCTGAGTTCTGAGATCTTACAGTCATACTTCCTAGGCAACTTGTTGGTTTTAGTCTTTATTCCAGTATTTACATCCATTCTGTGGAACTGGGTTAGTTAAGGTCTGAATATGCATAAGATTATGGAGACAACCACAAAGAAATTGGCTCTTGAAACTATTTCAAAATCATGTTCTGAGCAAGAGGATGATGATGGTATGACACTTTTTTTTACATTTCAATATTTTTTTAAATTTTATTTTAAAGAGTATAAAACAAAAGAGGGAAGAACAAAGCATATCAGAAGAGAAAAATATAAGCAACACAGCACTTTACAATAATTCAACTGGACATTAACAGTAGTTATCAATATCTTTTTCTCTGCTATAGTTGAGCATGGTTCCAAATGCAATAATATCAAACATAACAAAATAATATAAAATCATTCAAAAGAATGAAAGAATTACAGGGCATTCTGAACTGAATAACGGAGAATGATCAATACCTAATATAATGTTTCATTTTCAATAAAAATTTGTTTGTACGATCACATATATTAAAATCTCTATAAGACACAACATGATAGAACTGATAGTAATAGCAGAGTAGAAGCATGGTGGGACTTCTTAATGTAAAAATAGTATAAAACCATTCAAAGATGAAGGAATTACACGGTATTCTGAACTGAATAACAGAAAATGATCAATGGCTACTATAATATCTCATTTTCCATAAAATTTTGTTTATATTATCACATACATTAAAATCCCAATAAGACACAACAAGATAGAACTGATGGTAATAGAAGAATAAAAGCATGGTAAGACTTAAAAGCAAGATGATATTGAATCACCAATGGCTGCCATAATGTTTTGTTCTCTTCAAAACAGCTGTTCATACCATCACACATAAAAAAGTCAAATAAAACAGAATAAAACCATTCCAATTGATGAAGGAAAATATTGAAAAGCTTCAAAACAACATAATGGTAAATCATGATTTCCATAAAATCTCGTATACTCTTAGCAACTCTCATACTAGTGAGACTACACAGTATTTACACATGTAAATTTGATTTATTTCACTTATGAGTATGGTCTCAAGTCATGTCCATTTATTTATAAATACCTCTATGTGATCATTCTTTATAGCTGAGTAATACTTCATTGTATAAAAATGCCACAACTTTTTTATTCATTCCTCTGTTGATGTTCACTTAGATTATTTCCAATATCTGGTTATTACAAATTGTGCTGCTATAAACATGAGTGCACATATATCACTGTGTTATGATGTTTTCAGTTCTTCTGGGAACATGACAAAAAGTGGAATAGCTGGCTCAAATGGGACTTCCAAACCCAGCTTTTTGAGGAATCTCCAGACTGACCTCATCAGTGGTTGCAGCAATCTACACTCCCTCCAACATTGCAGACGAGTTTCTTTTTTGCTACAGCCTTTCCAGCACTTTTTTATTGGTACTTTTTTGTATCCCGGCCATTCTTTCTGAAGTGAGATGGAATCTCACTATTGTTTTAATTTGTATTTGTCTCATGACAACTGATGATGAACATTTTTTCATGTATTTATTTGCCATTTGTATTTCTTCATGTGAGAATTGTGTTCATTTCAGATGCCCATTTTTGGATTGGGTCACTGAATTTCGAGGGTCTGATTTTATTTAATTCTTCATAATTTCTAGAGAGAAGTCCATTGTCTGAGGCACAGTCCATGAAGATTTTTTCCCAATTTGTGGGATTGCTTTTCACTCTGTTGGAAATCTCTCTCAACATGCAGAAACTCTTTAATAAGATATGGTCCCAGGTATTGATTCTGGGAAGTATTTCCCGTGTGGTTTGATTGTTTTCTCAAATGCTCTACTTACCCTAGGCCTTTGAGAGTTTTACCTACTTTGTCTTCCAACAGATTTAGTGTTTCTGTTTTAATATTTAGATCTTTGATCTTTGATTCATTTAGATTGTAGTTTACAACATGGTGATAGTCATGGGTCTCATTTTAGTCTTCTGCAGTTTTTCCAGCACCATTTCTTAAAGAGATTGTCATTCTTCCAGTGAGCATGTTTGGCCCCTTTTTCAAAGGTAACTTGGTTGAGTGAGTTGTGGTTGTGGTTGTATCTTACAATGAATTCCATTGATCTCAGATCTGTATTTATTCCAGGACCATGTTGATTTTATGACAGTAGCTTTGTAGTATAATTTCAAGTCAGGGATTGTGATGTCTCCTGCCTTGTCTTGCTGTTTAGAATTGCCTTTGCTACTCTAGGTCTCTTCTGGTTCCAGATGAATTTTAGGAGCGATTTCTCTAGATATATGAGGTATGTTAGTGGTATTTTGATTGGGATTGCATTGAATCTGTATAGAAATTTTAGGAGAACAGCTATTTTCACGTTTGTTCTTCCTAACTATGAACAAGGGATGTCTTTCTGAGGTCCTCTTCAATTTCCTTTTTCAGGATATTATAATTTTCCTTGTATAGTTCTTTTACTTATTTCATGAGATTAATTCCTAAGTATTTCAATTTTTTGAAGGCTAGTGGATTCTCTTATTTCTCTCTCAGTATTTTTGTTGTTAGTGTATAGGAATGCTATTGATTTTTGATTATTGACTTTGTATCCAGCTACCTTGCTGAATTTGTTTATTATATCTAGGAGTTTTTCAATGGAGTTTTTGGGGTGTTCTATGTAAAGTATCATGTCATGTGCAAATAATGATAATTTAACTTTCTCTTTTCCTATCTTTACTCCTTTTATTTCTCTCTCTTGTCTAATTGCTCTGGCTAGTATTTCCAATACTATGTTGAATAGGAGTGGTGGTTGGGGACACCCTTGTCTTATGCCTGATTTTAAAGTAAAGGCTTTCAGTTTTTGGCCATTTAATATGATGCTGGCTGTTCATTTGTTATAGACGGTCTTCATCATATTGAGATAAAGACCATTTATTTCTATTCTCTGTAAGGTTCTTATCATGAATGAGTGTTGGACCATATCAAAAGATTTTCTGCATCTATAGAGGTGATCATGTGGTTCTTACTTTTGGCTCTATTGACAT
>PVJX010032884.1:0-20104 GCA_004027295.1 Dolichotis patagonum
ACTCTATGCATGGCTTTATACTATTGTGTTATGTTTGATATTATTGTATTTGAAACTATGCTCAACTATAGCAGAGTAAGAGATACGGTGTTAGCTACTGTTGATGTCCAGTTGACTTAATGTAAAGTACTGTGTAGCCTATGTTGTCCTGTTCTGATCTGCTCTGTACTGTCCCCTTTTGTTTTATTCTCTTTCAAATTAAAAAAAAAAAGAAAGAAAAGAAACAGCCACAAAGCTGCAAGCCTCAGAAGGGCACGCCATGGTCTAGACTAAGACACCAGCTCCAGGAAAGAGAGACTTCTCCTCCATCTGCATTCTCTGCGGTCCCTTAATGCAAATCACTCCCTTGGGGCCTGGGTGTGGCTAACAGAGAAGAGGATGGGAAGTGGAGGAAGAGAAAGGAGAATAAGGAGAGAGGGAATGAAGAGAAAAACGGATGATGCTGAACTTTCAGGCAGAACAAAAAGTGAAAGATGTGAGGAGGAAACAACACACTGAAAGCAGATTCCAGCTTCTGACTGTGGAGCACACCCTGGGCGCTGAGACTGCGCCAGTCCCCGCAAGGAAGCTGGGGTAACCCTCACAGGAGATGACCTGTACCCGTTCTATAGGCGGGAAAGTGAGAGTCAGCGAAAGCAAGCTTCATGCCCATTACTGCTTACTTAGAAGGTGGAAGAGTCAGGATTTGAATAGACTCGGGCAAAAATAGCAGCTTATTCTCTCACTATCCATTGGCTGGAAAATATGACAGCTGGGAGAACACAATTCCCTACTCCTTCCACACACACAAATATCATCAAATAAAAAGAGACTATTTTGTTCTGTCCCTCCTCCCTGCCTCCCCAAAACACCCATAAAACTTTATGGTCCCAATATAGCACAGTGGCTACAGTGGGGTAAATGTCAGTTTTATTATGCATATTGCCCCTAGTTTTTAAACACATTTCTGGAGCAAACCTAACCTTCCCTAACTTGGCCTATGTAATATAAACTTTATTCTGAAAGGCATATTGCATTTCAATATTCTCTCAGTTATATTATTTATTTTTTTAATGTTTCTTCTATAAAACAGTAAAAAAAAAAAAAAGGCAACCTTCAAATCACCACTTGGAAATCACACTCACCATGGCCATCGATCTGTCAATAGCAGACTCAGGACCAAAGTCAGACACTCCAATATCCATGTTAACATCTACCCCTGATCTGAAGGTCACCCCATTTCCATTTTCAGAGGGTTTCACAAGACTGCTCAAGCTGCAAGTAACCAAAAACAGAGTCAGGTTTTTAAAAACCTTTGCAATAGTTCCCTTTCCTCCACATTGCTAAGTCTTACTTAAATGACATGCAACATGTCCATTCCAAGGGTACATGTGACGAACATGGTAAAGTCCCCTTGTCTACTTGGAAATGTTGCAGCAGTTCCCAAATGCTCAAGGTGGAACTGAGAGCCAGCAGGGTACTTTCAAGAGCAAAGCTGTGCTGACACGCAGCCAAGTCTGCTCCGAGCTGACCTGAGGCCCGCTGAAGGGCACAGTCGTTAGAACTATAAACACAGTCTGTTACTCAAGCTTTGGAGAAAAGCACTCAACAACAAATTTGTGACTTTAAGTCACTGTCTTGAATAATCACTTTCTGTTTCGGTAGAATAGGTGAACTGAGTGCTATACTTTTTAAAATGTATTTATTCACATGATCACATTCACGCAGGCTTCTAACAATCAATATTCTGTCCAATGAAACTGACCTTGGCAGCTTGGGTAGAGCAGGCAAAAGGGTGCCAGTTTTCCTATAATGGAAAAATCCTACAGCTCCCAGTGCTCCAAGGATGATGATCAGGAGGAATGTCAACAGCACTGCCATTGCTGCTGTCACAGAAGGGAGAGGCAGAGAGCTGATCAGCACTCAGAGGAAGAGTCATCCAACTTAAAGGGTGAAGCTGGGGCTAGAACTAGACAGGGTTAACAAAATATAGCCAGGGGTTCTTTGAGGTTGGTTGAATCCTTGAAACTTACTTGTTCCTGGAGGGATGCCTTGGGAAAGCCCGATTTCACAGTATGCTCCGGTGTAGCCACTCACACACCTGCAAGTAAAAGGAGAGATGCTCACTGGTGCAGGTGCCTTCTTAGACTCAGCCACAACTTAACAACATTCAGCAGTGGGGAGAGCGTTAGTCATGTGAATCCCATGTTCACAGACAGTGCATCCTGCACAACTTCTGTTTCACCTGCCATGGATGATGAGCAGAAAGAACAGTGCTCTGATTTTATCAGTCCACTTTCAGTGTAGTAGCTACGCCTACAGGGTCAGCCTCAGGGTCAGCCTCACCAAATAAACCTAGCGGTGTCTCCTCCACTCTATGGAATTCTTCTTAGAGAACAAGCATGGAAATGATGGTTGTGTTCTTTCCATTGACCTTTCAGTAAATACTTTTAGAGACACTTATGGTTCTGGCTCCCTATTCAAACTTTCTCAGCAACTTTCTTCTTTCTAAATCCTTGGCTCAGTCTTTCTGCTTGTCATCGATGCCTTGCATTGAAACAGCTCTGCTGACAGCTGTCCCCCCACAACCCTACTGCAATCCATCATCCCAAGTGAGTGAGAGAATGCTGCTGACATTCCTCCGAGTCCTTGCTCCCTCCCCAGAATGTGGCCCCCAACTTATGGCACTGCCCAGGAGCTTGTTAGAAATGCAGGATCACTGTGCATGAAAATGGACATTTTAACCAGATTCTGGGAGACTCTTATGTATGTTATAGCTTGGAAGCACAGCCCCAGTGCTCCGTGGTTTCCCCCAAGGGAGGGCAAGCTGGTTACAATGTGAAGATTAGGGTGAGCCAGCAAGGTTCCTGTGCTTGTTTCCTGGTCTACAGTAAGACCTCAGATTTCCCCTGAAAACGTAAGGCCTCCAGGCCAGACCTCAACATCGAGACTTACTTGCACTTGGGGTGTTCATTCTCATCAAAATAGCAACTGCCTCCGTACATGCACCTGCATGGGGGCGGCATGGTGATGGGGAGCTCGATGGCTGTGGAGAGGGAAAGCCACACACGTTAGTCAGGCACACTGCACACACCCTGCCTGCCGTGCAATCCCTGCCAAGCTGCCACCTGCTCCACATGGCAGAAACGTGCTCATCACTAAGAGGATCTTGGGGGGGTCATATACATTTCCTGGAAAGAGGCAGATTATAGCACCACCACCCCTGAAAAAACAGTATGCCTAATAGTTACAAGAAACTATGGCAAGAAAAATCTCTTTAACACATTTATGTTCTTGTGTGAAGTTTTCCAAACTCTCCTCTGTGAACCATCGATTAAAATCAAATTTTGTTTAAGAACACCTCAAACTGCAGCCAGAGGCTCCAGAGTACCAGCAGTAGATCAGTCGACAGACACCAGATTCAGTCATGTAAACCCCGGAGGAACAGCTGCGTGACAGCTGCGAAACTTCCTCCTCCATGGCACTGCCTCCAGCTCAGCCCCCACAGATGCCCTGGCGATGCCTGCTGGGTCAGTGATGCTCCAATGTGTCATGAGGAGAAGATACTTAATAAAAGTGTTCATCAGATTTTACTCAGGAGCTTGGCCACTGTGCTGGCTCAGTCCTTCGATTTGAGACTCTGCTCAAAATCGCCTTTGCCAGACAGCCCTTCCTGAAGGTTCTATCTGAAAAAGCAGCCCTGCCCACCCCCCCCACTTCTCTTACCCTGCCTTATGTGACCCCTTGAT
Source organism: Dolichotis patagonum (assembly GCA_004027295.1). NCBI lineage: Eukaryota > Metazoa > Chordata > Mammalia > Rodentia > Caviidae > Dolichotis > Dolichotis patagonum. Next base: position 3,729 of record PVJX010032884.1, read on the forward strand.
ACTTTCCCTATCAGGCCTCAACATGCATTTCTGGGTTTCTCTATTTATTGTCCTGTTTGAAAATAATCTCAATGAGAGCCAGTGATTTGTCCATTTTGCTGAATTCTGTGATGTCCCACTTAGGATATTGCCTAGCACATAGTAGGCATTCAACAAATGCTGAATTATCTAATTAATTCATATACCAAACAAAGTCCTACGTGGAGTAGCTCCAACATTAGTGCACTTACTTTGGTTAAAATGAAAAGCTTTAAGTTTAAGCAAAAACATTAAGTGAGAAAAGTAGCAGGTGAGATGACAATTAACACAACACCTCCTTTTAACAAGAAAATGCAATAAATGTCAGAAATGACCCATCTACAGCATAGAACACACCTCAAAAGCTTAAATTATTTAAAATACTGCTCAAAATATTGGAATCTTCCCAATATTTCCCCAGTAATGGGATGAGCATGGGGTAGGGAAGGAAAGGAGAAGGGAAACAGTTTCTTTTCTTCCTGAGTTTATCCTCCAAAATTGCTATTTTAAATCCACTTGAGTAAAAGGATCCCTGTTTAAAACCAGTTGCGCCCCCTACTGATAGAATGTGATTACTCTTTATTTCCCCATTAGTGGAGACTGACTGGAACCCCAACAAAGTTAGTCATAAAATGGGGTGGAGGATGGACTGCAATGTAATTTTCTTTAAACATGTTTATTAAGCAGAGGATACTAGTTAGGGACACTAGTTGCTCCTTGTGACTTATAAACTTGTTAATTTAGAAGAGTCCTTGAAAAAAGGTCTTGCCGAGAAGAAATGAGAATTAAACCAGTTTGTTTATTCTGGTCTTCACTTCTCAGCAACATAATGTATCTTTCAGCATATGGCCCCTTTTTCAGTTGCCAAAATTTCAAAGTGAGCATGTGAGAAAGACTGTAAGCATCCTCTAGCCCTCCCCGTTGCACCATATAAGCTCTTTCCAGGTCAAGAACTTGGGTAAATTAAGGCTGAGTGAATTCTGGGATCCAGGGTGGGGTGAAGAAAAAAAAACCCAGAAACTGTCTTTGTAAGTTGTTTGCAGAATGACGTAACTGTAGACTTAAGGATAATGGATCTATATATCTGTAGGTTATAGCAAATAATTCTCAGAAGTCACTGGAACTTCTGGGTGTGCTCTGTCTGGACCCTGGAGTTCATGTTTCCCGCAGCTCTCCACCCTCCTAGATCCTCCCACCCTGTCCTGCACAGGACCCAGTGCACAGGGATTCCTCAGGCTCCTGAAGCCCCACAGTGACCCAGGCATTGTTCCTACCTGCATCACACTCCGTAATGCTCCCCTTTATAAAGCTGGAGCCTTGAGGACAGGCACAGCTGTATCCTCCAGGTCTCAGCAGACAGAGGTGGCTGCAGATGTCTTTACAAGGGTTGGACACTGGAAAGCAGAAGGCAGTAAGCAGTTCAGTCCTGATAAGGAATGAACACCTCAGCCACAGGTGAGGGCAGAGCCCAGGCAGCCCCCAACACCCCCACCCATGTTTCCTGGCTGCTTACCCTCAGGTATTCTACCATCCTTGCCAAACCACCAGGATGGCACAATCCATCCCTGGATCTTCCATCCTATTTCTATACCACTTGTATTTTGTACAGGTTTGGGAGGTGGGTGTCTATCTGGTTCACTGCCTACCTCAAAATCTAGCCAGCACTAAGTAACTTTAGATGGTTACAAAAGAGACCAGTGAGACTGAATATTATACCAAGCTTTGTCATTCCTTTAATCCAGATAGGTCACAGTACATGATCTATCTACCTGGGGAATCTTATTAAAATTCAGGTCCTGACTCAGGTCTGGGGTAAGGTCTGAGCACCTACATTTCTAACCAACTCCTGCAGGAAACCAGTGTGCTTGATCTTCAGCCCACGTGTTGAGTAGCAAAGGACCAGAGCAATGATTTTCAAAACTCGTCCCTGAAGCACCAGCAGAACACTGCTAGGGAACTTGTTAGAAACGCAAGTTGTTGGGCCACCTCAGGTACACTGAACCAGAAACCCCACAGCTGGGGCCCAGCAATCTAGGATTCACAGCTCTCCAGATGATTCTGATGCATGATAACATGGGAGAATTGCTGGTGCAGACTAAATGTGGGGCGTCTCAGGCCTCGGGCTAAGTCCCAAGGGGACTGAGAGCATTAGCTGAGAGACCCCAGACTTTCCTCTGCCTTCCCCACAGGGTCCAGAGGTATCTAGGTTAATACTAAGGAGAGAAACTGACATGTGGAATTTAGAGAAAGGTGTTTTCTTCAAAAAATGTCCTTCCCCTTTCACCTTGCTCCAAGCAATGCTGAAACATGATTTAGAACACAGGTCAGCTGAAGTTGCAGGACCCAGAAACACGAAAACGAGGAAGAGCAGAGCAGATAGAAATGCCTGTGTCTGACAACCTCACACTGTGGCTCACAAACCTCAAGACAATCTGAGTAGCCTGGACTTGTTTTTTTTATAGTGACTAGGACTTTTGCTGTTGGTGGTTTGTATAATTACACTTGACTTCCAATTTTACTTTTCTTCAGTCAAAATGGCTAAACATCCAGTTGCATAAGCATACACATGCACACTTCTTTCATGAACCAACAGAAAAGCCTATTATCTGCTACCCTTTTCCAACAATAGCCTTTATTTTGAAATAGAAGTTTCCAGATAATTAACATCTTATTCCAAAGGTGGTGATTACCTGACAGATTGTATCTGTGTTGATGAAAGATTCGAACTTGCGTGAGCCATGGGTTCACTACCAGAACTTTCTCTTTCACTCCTTGCCCGAATTTATTTTGCATCCACACTTCTCCCTTCTCCTTAGATACCCAATACAACTTGTCTTCAAAGATGTCCAGACTGTAAGGCTTCATGGCTATTTACCCCCAACAGAAAAACAAAACAAAACCAGGTTACTGAAAAGACCCCAGCACCACTCAAATGCCTGAAGTTATTGTGCTTGAATGAATCCCTAATGAGGTGCCTGGAGCCCCCAGGGATACCAGGGCTGATTTTTTGTACATGTGACCGTGAAAGTACTACACAGGGAGACCACAGAGACAGAAGTTAAATGAGATCCATGTACTGCCAATGCTTATTTTATTTTCAGAAAAATTCTTTCCTTTGAACATAAGATACCACCAGTCAGAAAGCAAAAACATGATAGACACTGAATCACTGCAGTTTCATAGTGTGGATAGCAAAACACTCATTTCTATCTAGATGTTTCCAGGTGTGCATAGTAGGCAATCAAACACATTGAAAATGGGTATGCTTACGAGAGTCAGACATTGATTAACACATGAACGCCACCTAGGGACACCCTAATGAAATTCTCAGTTATTTCAATATCTGCTCCTGAGAAGCATTTCTTAAAATTGTATAAAAGGGGCTATAAAGATTTAATCATTGCTAATGGATTTATTTGCCTATAATTCCACAGAATCCCATAGCTGGGAGTGAAGGGGCAGGTATCTAAGAAACGATATAAACCATTTTAGGATTCTTTCTTGAGCACATGTGTAAAAAGACTAGAAATAAATGAATTCATTATTTAGCATATTAAATGCTAAATCATCTCTCACCTTCTTTTATAATGACTCTCCTATCACTCCCATCATATTTTATGGTTTCGATAACGTCCTCCTTAGAGTCACTCCAGTAGATCCGGTCGTTGTTCAAGTAATCAATAGAAAGGCCATTTGGCCAGCCCAGGTTCTCAGAAACCAGGATGCTGCGATGCTCACCATTCATCCAGGCAGACTCGATTTTCGGTTCTTTCCCTTGGTCGCTCCAGAACATAAGCCTGGAAAAGAAGTTTTGTTCACTGCAGCGTCTCCCCCAAGGGAGCGTCCCCGCCGCCCGGAGCATAACCAACAGTGCGTTCCATCAGCAGCTTTCCCCGAGGCCCGGGTGCAGGGTGACACTGCACCTACTTTACCAAAGGCAAGGAGCCACCTCTGCGCTCTGCTGACGTTACACGTGTGCAACACGAGAGGCAAAGCCTGATGCTCAGGACGAGTCAAAATTACAGGTTAATATTACCAGGCAAGTATTTTTCCAGTGTCAGTGCTGTGTTTCTGGCTGTATGATTTAAAATATAGACTATAACATAATGAAAACAATAGCTCACATGCTTTATATATTGATGTTGCGATAACTGCAAAGGACCACGCTGGTCTGTTCAAAGAGGGGAAGTATTTGGAACTACTCAAAAAAATTTTTAAAGAAATTTTTTAAAGAAGTCTTACTATCCACTGGCTAAAATATCCAAAGTAATGTTTTAAAGTGCAAGGGAAAATGATAAAACTAGTTCTCATGCTGAGGAAATTTAGAGATAAACCACAAACTGGATCCTTTCTACAAATTGATAATGTTTACATACTTTTATGTATTTGCATATTTTGAAAATAAATGTTTATTTATGTCCAATGAAATATGACCAAATCTCTAGCTAAATGTCAATGAATGACTTACTTTTTTTGTTCTGTTATGTCTTTTGAGACAGGGTTTTCTGTATAGCCCAGGTTGGCCTTGAACTCACTATGGAGCCCAGGCTGATCACAAACTCAATGCTCCTGCCTCAGCCTCCCAATCCTGGGATTACAGACATGTACCACATGTGGGCCTGCCAATAAGTTACTTTTAAAAACATCAAAATGAAAGTAAATACAATTCTGATGAAACCTGCACTTAAAGCAAAGATTTTAAAGTCTAGACAAAGAATTCATGTGATCAGAAAGACTTTCAGATATATTCTCAAAGGAATTTCTCCATCAGAAATTGTTGGACTTATAATGATCCTAGGGAAGATTATAATCCTTTTTAAAAGTTATGGATTAAAAAGCCTTTTCACAGCAAGAGAAAACACCAATAGAGTGAAGAGACAACCCACAATGTGGGGAAAAATGCTTCCCAGTTGTTCCTCAGACAAAAGATTACCACTGAGGACATATAAAGATCTCAGAAACATCAGACCTCCCAAATTTAAAGACCCAGCCCCAAAACAGGCATCTGAGATGAATATACACTTCTCAGATGAAGAAATACAAACAGCAAATAAATATATGAAAAAATGTTCAACATCACTGGTCATTCAAGAGATGCAAATTAAAACAACACTGAAATTCCACCTGACCCAAGAAAGGATGGCTATTATCAAGAAATCAACCAATAACAAATGCTGGAGGGGCTGTGGGGAAAAGGAAATCTTCTCCACTATTAGTGGGAGTCTAGATAGTGCATCAGCTCTAGAAATCAGTGTGGAAATTCCTCATAAAAACTAAGGTCAGAGGTACCATTTGACCCAGCTATTCTATTCTCCTTCTGGGTATCTTCCCAGAAGAACTAAAAACATTATACCACAGCAATATATGTGCACCCATGTTTATAGCAGCACAATTTGTAGTAGTCATATCTTGGAAACAACCTAAATGCCCATCAACTGAAGAATGGATAAAAAAGATGTGATATTTTTATACAATGGAGTACTACTCAGCCATAAAGAAGGATAAACTGGAGACTTTCATAGGTAAATAGATGCAACTAGAGACCATACTCACAAGTGAAATAAATCAAACTTGTATGTGCAAACATATTGTCTCCTGAGTGTGAGAAATTGAAAGAAATTATATGTGTGTATGTGTAATAAGATAGTTATACTACTAATTTCTCTTCATCAAAAAGAAAGGTTTGTGCTAATACCATTTGGACTATTAAATGCAGACATCTCATATACTGAGTAATTTAAAGATAACAATATGCAATGTATTAACCATTGTTATTCTCTAATTACTATGCTTTGGAATTTTATTTTTTCCTCTTTAAAATAAAATTCAAAAAAAAAAAGAACTCTGAAACAAAAGTTATGGAGTCCATTCTAAAAAAAGAATCACTGCACGAGCCTTCCTGTTTCCTGGTGGACTCCATGGACAAGGAGTTACTTTTGGTACTACTTGGTGGGAAATTAAAGGGCAATTTCAGTACAATTAGGGGAAAAAATCATTAAAGATGTATAATTTTATGAGAACCCAGTGGAGGAATATCTAAAACATTACAGATCCCCCAAGCACTTACCCTAGTTTGGGATTCACAACAATGGCAGTTGGTTGATCCAGCTGGGTGGTAACCAGCCACTTTCTGTACCTCCCATCAAGTCTGGCCACCTCAATCCGTTGGTTCTTGGCATCTGACCAGTAAACATGCCTGAATTCAGAGAGACAAAGGTAAACACTAGAGAGTCCAGACTCATCACTTCTGAGGAAGAAAGGTAAAGATGAGAAAACTGGTTCTGAAGTTCTGGATGGTAAGACACAGCACGGAGCCCCTCTGTCAGGAATGCCCAGCCTTTCAGCCATGGAGACGTTTCTGGAAAGTTACACATGGGAGAGTGAGGAATGCCAGGGACTCCTGCCTGGTCAGCCATGCAGCTAAATCGACCACGTTCAATCATGGTGTGGACGCAGCTGTTGGACTGGCCTCACATCTGGCATTTTTATGAGACAAGTGCTTTGGGGTAGAAGTCATGGGCAATGCTGAGCTGGTCCTTTAATTCCTACAGCCCATGAGTCTATCTCTTCCTCTGCAAAAAGCCCCCCTGGAATCCATAGGGAACTAGCATGAGCTCCAAGGATGAGTGGAAATAACATTTCAAAGCAATAAACTCGGCAAGGCCACCACCATACCCGTATTTCCACTTCTAAAGCTCCACATACCAACTATAAGCAGGAAGAGCTCTCTCTGGTTCCTAATTCCTTCATTTATTCAGGCTAAAAAAGAGGTAACACTTCAGACAAGAAAACAGATCTGGCACTGTACAATTGAGTTTTAGGAGAAGTGTTCACATCTAGAATTTCAAGTTTTGGACTTCAGGTACAGTTCTCTAAGGTCCTTTTTCCTGACTGAAAGCGTCCCCGTTAACCTGCAGGCACAGTAGAGACCTATTAACTTCTTCAGAGAAGCTCAAGTCTTCAGGAACACCAGATGAGTTCGCAAGAAGGTGAAAATTAATTTACATCACAAATGGCTATGCTGCGGAGGGGAGGAGCCGATGAGGCTTCCCTTTCAGGCACTTTTCCATTCTAAGCTTGTTTAGGCTTAGAATTTTAGGCTTGCGTGATTGCTTAGCTCCTCTGCATGTGACTGCTGGGAAGGGTCACTCCAGTGCAAGCCTCCTGGAAGAAGGAGCTTCAAAGCTTTTCCACACCCATCTGCATCGGTGCGTCTACCTGATGATGACTTGCTTACAACCCTGAGGGACCATGTGGCTCTGGTTCCTAGAAAAAGCACTAAGGTCACAAAGTACCAAAAGTCCAAAGGAACAGAACAGAGCTGACATCTCTATTAACTTAAACCCAAAGAAAAGTCAAATTTCCAATTGTTCATCTCCAAAATAACTATAATACAAGATACTGTTTAATCTCAACTGCTTTGCTTGAAGAATGGTGAAGCTGTCTCATTTCTTCACACAATGAACCACGTTCCACCATACTGAAAGTTCATTTTAGAATCCAGAACTCCACTGGCAAATACAGATGTTCTTGATATCATAAAGAATCTTGCCCTGAGTGTTCTCCCAAATCCTTCTATGGCACATAGAATGCAGGAAATGGTAACATGAATGTTACACATGGGAGTCAGCAGGGGTGGTTTCTGGGGCCAGGACAAACCAAGCTCTGCTGAGCTGCACCAGTGGCAAAGCACACCGAACCTGGGCCCACTGAGCTCAAACGCCCCGGTGAGCAGTGCGGTGTCCTAGCCAGGAAAACAGAACAGGCAAGAGGGCAATGTGTGGTAAAATTACCTTCCGACCCAGTCCACTGCTAATCCGTCTGGCTGCATTACATAGTTCAGGCCCAGGTCAACTTCATGTGTGGGATTATTACGGCCGGATTCAAAATTGGGGATGTAGGCACGTTTGATAGCACCAAACCTGGGACTCTGAGCGAGCACAGTGTAGTAGACAACACCTGGAGAGGAAGACACACGGCCAGGTCCATGTTAAAAGAATCAGGGGAGGAAGGAACTGGAGTCCAATGAAATGAGGTAATGTTCTTTTAAAGACCTATCTTCCTCTTCACTGTCCTTATATTAATAAGAAATGATGTCAATATGATCAAACCTCCAAACTTGTCAAATTCAAGTTATTATGTGCAAATGCTTCAGTTGATGGCTTCTTGGTATTTTCTTAGCCTTCTCTATTAATTCATTAAAATCATTTTGGCCACAAGCCTACTTACTTTCATTAGGATCAAGGTCTAGTGACCAAGCCAGGTCAGGTGACTGAGAATTGAAGGTTATATTCAATATGAGTAGAAAAAACTGAGCCATGCAGATGAAAAAGTCCTTTTTTTATGTACACATTAAAGGACGGTACACAGGAGGTGTTTTAAAAGCCTAGATGACTTTTTAAGCATATATGTTGCTTCCTAGATATACATTCATTCTTGAAAAGCTTATTTCATTATTCCATGAATGTATGAAAATATAATGATAAATCTGACATTATTTTACTATTAATAGTTTTAAAGGTATTTCACATAAATTATCTCATTCAGTCTTCAAAATAACCATCAGTGGTGGGTAGGAAGAGTAAATCACCACTCATACCTTACAGACCAAAAAAATGAAGATCCAGAGACTCATTATAACTGTTGAAGGTCATAAATCTAGTTAGTAGATGAGGACACAAGGCTAGGAGACAAGTGTATACGGATAGATGGTGTTTCTGACTCCTACCCTACTATTACCTGCCCCACTCCATACAGAGCCACAAGAGGCCCAACAATAGGCATTATTCATTTTTTTCCTTTATTCAGCTACATTTTTGGAGCATCTACGACATATACCATGCTAGATGTTAGGTCAGGTGCTAAGCATTAGAGATGAATTAGATTTAATCTGTTGTCTCCTAAGAGCACATGATTTGGGAATAGGGGAAAAAATATATGGACAACTAGCTCTGTAACTCAAGGTAGCACGTGCTTTAGTACAGAAATATACAAAATGCTACAGGCTCATGTGTGAGCTCCCTGAAAATGCCAGGAGGAGTTACAGATGTCGCAGAGGGAATGGCACTGGAACTTGAAGTCTGAAGTCTCAGCAGACATTCCCCAAGCCTATAATAGCAAAGCAGAACAGGAACTGTCCGAGTAAAGGAGATATTAAAATACATGGAAATATGGGAAGAATGTTCAGAGAAAATTCATGGAAGTTGGCAGGAACTCAAGGCCACTGTAAGATCTAGAACATGCTGCATAGGAGGAGCTTCCTTTCCCACTCATACGACAAAATCCACCCATTAAAAAATAAATTCCCTCCATGCATGTCTATAATCCCAGCACTCAGGAGGCTGAAGCAGGAGGATTGATATGAGTTCAAAGCCTGAACTGCACAGCAAGACCCTGTCTCAAAAGAAAAAATTCCTCTAAGTTCGACTTAATAAAGTTGAAAACTCAATAAAACCAATTACCATCAACAACACATGCCAAACTTGATACTCACTGAGGCCTGTGCCCTCAGGATCCCAGTCATAATCAACAGTTTGGATATGTTCCTCGTCTTCAAGATACTCAGAGAACTTCTCAGATGAAACATTATACTTTCGGATTCGAACATTCTCAGGCAGTAGCAACAAAGGAGGGTTTCCTGTAAATAAGCAAACAAAAAAAAAGGTTACTTGATCTGTTTGAGCTCCACCTGAACTTAAAAAATAGATAGCAGGATATAAAGTGCCCAGCAACCCAACCCACTCCACCCCACCCCTTAAAAATCATGAGGTTTGCTGGGAATCTGACTGCCTCTGCTAATAAATAAAGCTGTTTATCCACCTGGACTGCAAAAGCCCTGACTGCAGACATTCTTGCCCCCATTTCAGGTGGCAAGCTGACATTTCTCTTTGGGTATCACCAATTCTTTATTATTTGTCCTGAGTGAAGATTTAGGCAAGACTGAGGCTGATACACAGAATCCTCATTTTCAGTGAATTTCCCCCATTATTCACTGACATTAAAATAGACAGAAATACAACATTCATAGATCACTAAAAGTTTACTAAAAAGTTCTCTTTCCTTACTCTTGGCTGACAGATTTTATGATTCTTTTAGAAGATAATCATCTCCATGACCCAACTTAGATTCTAGCTAATGAGGAAAAAAACCAACTTTTTCCTTGATGTTTTTTAAAAAAATTCTCTTTACCTAAAGCAGCTCTTTCAATAGTGACTCATCTCAAGATGCTTGTCAAGAATTTTTAAAATTTACTTATAATGTCAATCAAGTGTTAATTTAAGTAACTTTTAAAAGTTCATTTTATATATTTTCTCTAACTTGATATTTTATATGAATAGTCTACTTTATTTCAGTCCTCTCCTTAGTTAAAAGATTTAAACATTTTTAAATTTGCTGCTTAACTACCAGACCAACTGCTTAAATGCCTTCACTTTAGTTTTTCTTCACTGTCAAAAATGTTGAAGGATAAAATATTTAAAGTATGCTAGTCGAAAGTATGCTTTAAAAGCCCAAATTAGATGAATATATTAAAGAGCCATTTTGGTCCACTTTGCCTGTAATTTATACAATAAAAGGCTATTTTCTTACCCAAGTTTCTTACACTTTAGTACAATCTTCAAATTCAAAATAAAAGCCCATCCCCCTTTCATTAGGATATGCTGATTTATATTAGACCTCTGAAATTTACTCTCACTTTTTTCTCTTCTTCTTTTTGATCCTTCCTATCTAGTACTCATTGCTGCTTTTTATCTAGCCTGATCCTCAGATACTGACGTTAACCAAAAATATAAAACTAATGACTGAGTTCAGGCTCCTCTCTATCTGGATCAGTAGTCAGTGCACACAGCAGCAGAGCATTCTTGGTTTGCTCCAGGTCAATGTATTTCATGTCCATCTTGGGTCACGTGGCCACAGGTCTGGACCTCAGTGGAGTGGGAGCCAGAGGACCTTGTCAAGCTCCTCGTGTTGATGACTGACCACCCCACTGGCAAGGTTTTGGAGAGTAACATCTTGACCACTTTTTAAAGCTTTTAGCAAGGCGGACAAGAGGCTAAATCCAGAATAACAAATGGTGCCTGACTCTTGTGTTAATTCCTATTTGTGGACAGAGTGTAATTAGTGTGTTAAGCTGGCAGGGGAAGAGAGAGAAAGAAACAGAGAGGTTGAGCAGGTGTTAGAAGAAAAGTAGCCAGCAAGTAAAAACTAAAACTCTGAGAGTTGGAAGTTAGTTTGCTGATGTATCACACCCAGCAGCACTGATTCCCCAAAGGCGAGTTGCTCGCCACGCGCTGCTCGCTCCTACCGTCGGCCGCACACCGCTCTCCGTGGTGGGTGCTCAAGGACCTGAAGCCATCCGCACAGAAGCATTCGTAACTTCCTTTGGTATTTCGACAGTTCTGGGGACAAACTCCAAAATCCTCACATTCGTTGATGTCTACAAGCAACATAAAACCAGATGGGGCCGGGGAAGCTGTAGCCCAGTATTTTTGCTTCAGGAAGCATCTCAGTGCTGATATTTGGTATTAATTTGCTTCTGCTAACTAGGTTCAGAAGCAAGAGTGATTGATTTGGATTTTCAATCCCAAAAGAATTCTTATAGTCATCTATGACATTTGAATTAGACATAGTAAATTCATAGGATAAAGGGTATTAAAATCACACACATCATTGACAAGCTCACTGTCATCCAACGCCACACCCTCGGGAAGCAATTTATGTCTCATCTAAGTAGATGTGTAAGAAAGATGCATTGTCTGAAGTAAGAGGAAGAAAGCACACCTTGTGTTCATTTTCATTTTTAAATTTGACTTCTAATACTAATCCATAAGCATCCATCATCACCAGGGCTTTCATCATTCATCTCCAATGCACAGACCTTACTGAGCACAAGGTACTGCTAAGCACTTAGCTAGGTACTCTGGTAAGGTAGCATGGATGCAGAAGAAAAAAGCAGTTAACATTATTGAGTACTTTAAAGACTGAGAATCTTAAGTTTAGACCTACTAAGGTAATGAAATGGGGGTTTAATAAAGGGCATTGGTGAGAAACTGGAAAATATACTCTACCTTGACAGGAGTTTCTGTCTGAAGTGCCAGCTTTGTACCCACTCCTACAGGAGCAGATAAATCCTCCTCCACTTAATTGGGTACAGTTGTGTTCACACAGATTTTCAGCACACGTTCTGTCTTTTCCTATGTCTGAGAAACAAAATTCCAGCATTACAAACAAAAGGTACAAGCCAGACCAGACACAGTGAACAGTTAGTTCAGTGTTATCACAGAAGGAGCCCCTGCTCATAAGCAGCTGTGTTATCTTGTGAGGGTCCTTTTCCAGAGCCTTTGAGAGGATGGGAGGCATCTGCACTCTGATTTCTGGGAATGACGTGAATGTCATTTACACAAATGTATCGGATACTAGATTATTGAGACAATTTTCCATTATTTATGGCACTGCCCATTCACCCTCAGTACCAACTCTGGAGCCTACAACTGTGAAGCCAGGGACAACCATCACCACTTGCTCTGCTGTTTTCATCCTATTCTAGAGAGGCAGATAGGTAGACAGATGTTTAAAGCAAAAGAACTGATGCACAGTAGGACAAAACCACAAATAGAAGGAAGATATAAAGCTGTAAGAGGACTATAACTTGCCAAACATTAACCATGTGATCATCGGACATGAGATATATACGTCTTAAGTGTTGGCCAGGGGGGAGCACAACTGCTATTAGCACCATGAGTTAGTGTACTAACATGGAAAAATAGTCTACAACAAGGTCTTCAAGGGCCTGGGATTTAGCTCAGTGACATAAGCGCCCACTTGGCAAGTGCATGGTCATGAGTTCGATCCCTAGTACCAAAAAAAAAGGAAAACAAGGCCTTCAGAAATATTCAGATGATCTATCCAAGCCATCTGGCTTTGAATTTTGTCTCTCTTATAAGCTTGCTTCTTTCATCTTTACTGTCCACCTTCCTCCAAATGTAGGTCTTACAGAGAGGCTGACAAAGATGAACATGCACAAGGGAGTGGGGACAATGGAGTCAAGTGTGTCTGCCTTTCAAGGGAAATCTCTCTTCACCACAGGCTCCTTGATATTTTAGTCAAAGAACCGGAGCCTTCTGGCTCAAATCCATACAATTTCTGCTTCTCTGTCTCCCATAGTACACAATGAGGTGGACTCGTGGCCCCTTGAGGCATAATGGCTATCTTAGTTTGTATAGTCTGAACACAGTGAAATCAGTGAGTTTCACAAAAAGAAAAATATACACAAATAGAGGATAATGACATTTAACGGACCATTGTCCTTGGAGTGCACACTGCAAAACAGCATGTGTCTGATACAGTAGGGCTCATTTTCAGAGAATGTCTCTTCTAAAATCATGCTAGAACTTGTTTTCCCAATAGGTCTTATTTTGGGAGAAACAATGATGATAAGTTTCCTGGCTGCCATAAGCATTTAAAACTATGTTTACCAAAACAGCATTTTATACACCTCAAGTTTTAAAAGAAGAAACAAATCTTGGATACTTCAGTGAGTCTACTGAGGAAGGAGGAGGAGGAATAGGAAGAAATAAAAGGAAGAAAACAGGAAGAAAAAGAGAGAAAGAAAGAGGGAGAGGAAGAAGGGAAAGGAGAAGGGAAAAAAGAGGAAGAAGAAAACAGGAAGAAAAGGGATGAACAGTACCCAAGAACTGGTATTGTAAGTAAGAATTCTGTGCCAGGGCAAATTAATAGTCCACAGCAATAAAACTGAATTCCATGTCACAAATCCACTTAATATCTGAAAGAACCTGCTTCTATACACATGTTAATGTCCGTGCTACTTATTTCCTTTAAATAATCCCTGATTTATTTCAAATGGAAAGTATTGTAGTTGATCGTATGTCCTTTTTGTTGGCATGGGAAACTAAAAGAGAAACCAGTGTTTGACCAAAGTCCAAAATGCAAATACTCTGAACTGCTAGAGCTATTCACGTATCAGTCTGCAGTGGGGGAGAGGTCAGAAAATGTGCCATCCAGCTTTTAACTTCTGTCACTTCACATTTTTAAATTGAATCAAGTTACTTTATTATGTCAATAACTTAATGTCCCACCAAGAAGGTGGAGATACAAAGCAGACCAAAATTCTGGAAGTCTGGTTATTTGGGGTCCTTTGTAATTCACGAAGAGGAAACACTGCCATGAAGTGTTCTGGATGCCTCAAAAGTAAATTGAACAAAGTCCAAGAAGTTGCAAGTGATGGGGTTAAGTCTAAGATTTCTGAAGTATTAAAAACTCTCATTTTTCCTAGGAGGAAACTGAGGCCTGGAGCGGTCAAGATGTACTGATGTAGAAACTGAGGCCAGCTCTCCTAACCTGGAGTCATATTGTTATCTACATTCTGCCTGTGACATGCTATGTTGCCTCAAGTACATCACTTAAGCTCTCTGTGGGCTAGGGATTTAGCCCAATGGCATAGGCACCTGCCAGGCAACACGAGGTCATGAGTTTGATCACCACTACCAAAAACAAAAAACAAAAAAACTCTGAACTTCAGCACCAGCAGATTAGAACAGCAACCCAATGGAGCCAACCTGGGCAGCTAATCAGCCAAGGCACAAGAAAGCACGTCTAGAGCTACAAAGGCACTACAACAGTGGAAACAAGGAATATGTCATTCTGACATCATGTTGTGTAACTAGAACCATCCCTTTGTTACGCCCATCATCCTTTTCTAACACACAATCTTCCTTGTACATTAAAAGTAAGTGCTCCTGAAGAAGACAAAACATACCTTCCTGTGAGCCAGCGGGATGCAGGCTGGGAAACCAGCAGAGCATCATCCCCTACGCCCCACCCCGTAAGCAACTGGTTGATTCGGAGGACTCAGGGTGAGAGGACAGCAACTGAGGTGAAAGGAATAGCTTGATGCTTGTGTTGTTTGATTGACTTTGCAGGCCTGGGGCTGGTGGTCTGGACACCTGTTTGGAGGATGGCAGTGCGCACTGTGGCAAGTGTGGGGTTTTCCTTCTGTCTGGTTTTTGAAATCCAGTGTTTTATCTCATTTTACTGTTTTGTTTTATTCCTGTATCGGTAACCTGAGCAACTATTATATGCAGTCTAACAATCATTGTTAAATTCCTATCATTTTGTTTTGAAAACCTATATAGCTATTGTTGTTTTTTGTTGTTGTCATTTTGCTTTTGTTGTTTGTTTAGGTTTGTTTGCTTCTTGATTTTTCTGAGGATTTTTCCTCTCTTTAAAATAAAAGAAAAAAAATAAGTGTTCCTTCCACGTCCCTGTGGCATTCTCATCTCCATCAACCCCCCTCAGACGCACCAAGGACAGCACTTTCAGTTTAAGGTGAAAAAACATGTGCAAACTAATACAATATAGAGCTCTAAAGTGCTAAGAGGAACACTGAGAAGAGGATGTACTCTGTATTTAGGTAGACCATGGTCCAAATTTCAACTCAATCTCTTAATGACAGTAAACACTGGCCAATTTCTTTAATTTCACATCATTGGCTCATTTGTGTATTTCTTAAAAAGGATAATGCTACATAACTGACAGAATCACTACAGGATGAAATAACCCAAGTCACATGTATCACAGTATCACATGTAGCCAATAACCCAAGTCACATGTAGCACAGTATCACTGAGCTCAACCACAGACAATGGCTCTCATCTGCCTTCCATTTTTTCATGCCTCCACTGGGCGAGCCAGAATCGTCATGCTGGAGTATGGAAATAAATGTTTACTTACTGCAACCTGTTTCATCAGAGAGGTCCCCGCAGTCATCAACGTCATCACAGATATAGAGCTGTGAAATGCATTTTCCATTGCTGCACTTAAATTCATTTTCTGTACAAGGCTTGGGAGTTGGCTTTCTACCTGTAATTTAAGAACAAGTTTAAGTCAAACCTTTTTCTCCTGTGAAGCAGGATGCTTCCCCTTGCAGCAGAGACAATCACTGCTCACCAAAGAAGTGCTTGTTTCCCAGTCTCCCTTGCAGATAGGTTACCATGTGACTAGTTCTACCTAATAGACTGTGAGTTAGAAGAGGCATAGGTCACCTTTGGGCTGAAGCAACTAAAAAACCCATGTGTCCCCTGTGTCCCTTAAGGTGCTGCAGCAACTTTGGCAACCAGGCATGTCAGGTGGCAAAGCTACAGATAGAGAAGCTGTGCAGCCTGCCCTGGCCTTGCTATTGATGAGAAAGAAGTCTTTGTTGTGTTGCACCACTGAACCTTTGGGATCTGTGGCATGCAGCAGGGAGTATTAATTACCCTGAATAATATAGAGTGCTGAGAGAAGTAGGGAACTTCCAAAACAAAAATCTAAAATATCTGGCATTAGTTCAAGAATCAGGAGGC
>PVJX010032885.1:0-20379 GCA_004027295.1 Dolichotis patagonum
GCCGAGATGCAGGTCTGTGCAGACTTTCGATCCAAACAGCCCAGGCCACTCTCTGTGTTGGCATTTATTTTATCTTTTATGTCTATTAGTGTTTGCTTCATGAAGTTCAGTGTCCTACTATTTAGAGAATATGTATATTCATAATTGTTATCTCTTCTTATTGAATTGTTCCCTTAACAAATATGCAGTGACCTTCCTTGTCTCTTCCAGTTTTGAAAGAAGTTTCTTTTGTCTGAGAATAAAATTGCTACTCCAAATTGCTTTCAGGGTCCTGGTGCATGGAATATTATTTTTCATTCTTTGAATTTTAGTCTATAAATTTATTTATGTATTATATGTGTTTCTTGGATGCAGAAGACTATTGGATTCTGTTTTTGATCCAGTTTGCCAATCTGTGTCTTTCAATTGGTTAGTTGAGTCCATTTACATTGAGAGTTATTACTGAAAGATATTAACTTACTCCTCTTATTGCTGTTGTTGACTTCATAATTTTTCCTTTTTTATTTAACTAGTTAGCTTGTTTGATATATTCATTCCATCTGATGTCTGGTTGTGTTGGCTTCACTGCCTCGGTCTGGAATACTATTGAATGTATTTTGGAGTACTGGTCTGGTGTTTACATATCTCCTAAGATGTTCTTTATTGTGGAATGTCCTTATGTTTCCATTAATTTTAAGAGACAGCTTGTTATTTTTGAAGCTCTTCACGCCAAGCTCTCTTAGCCTTTAAAGTTTGTGCATAGAAGTTTGTTGTAATTCTAATGGGTTACCTTTATTTGTGATTTTTTTTCTTACATTCATATTTCTTGTAGTGTTGTTGTAATGGTGATTATTATTTCAGCTTCCACATGCCTTAAAAAGTCTTTATTTCACCTTCAATTTTGAAATAGATTTCCACTGAGTACAGAATTGAGGTTGAAAGATTTTTTTTTCGTTCAGTGATTCAAGATGTTGCTCTATGTTTTCTTCAGTGGATTTTTTCCAATGAAATATTTGTCATTTTTCCATATCTTTTTGCTCTGTATGCTCCTTTTTTCTTTAGCTATTTTTCAAGTTTTTTTCTTAATTGCTGATTTTGAAAACATTTTGCATTTTTGTACAGTGGCCAACTTATTTTTTGTGTTTAAAGCTCACTGCTGATCTTAAGATTCATGAACTTACACTTTTCACTAAGCTTGGAAATTTCATTGATCACTATTTAAGTATTTTTTTGTCACTCTAGTCTCTCTTCATCTTTGAGAACTCCCAATAGCACATATATTAAGCTGTTCAAAGTTCTACTGCAGCTCAAAAATGTTATAATTCTTTTAATTTTTGGCATTTATTTTGAATAGTTTGTATTGCTGTGTCTTCAAAACCATTATCTTTTCCTCTCTCAATATTTAATCTGCTCTTTATCCTATTTCATGTATTTTCATCTCAGATGTAATATTTTTCATTCTTAGAATTTTGATACAGCTTTTATACATTTTTTACTCCCAATTTTTTAAATATATAATATATATCAGTAGTAACTTAACTGACAAGTAAAATTCATGTATATTTAGGGTATACCAGTAATTTTCATATATGTGTACATTTTAGAATGATAAATCAAACTTTAATATATGATTACATCATATACTTATTTTTTGCTGTGAAAGCATTTAAAATCTACTTTCTTAACAATTTTCAAGTATACAGTATATTAAATATAGTCACCGTGATGTACAGAAGACCCCTTGAACTTACACCTCCTGTCTAAGTGAAACTTCATGTTCCTTATCCAGCACCTCTCCATCTTATCAATTGTCAGCCTCTGTTAACCACTGCTTTCATCATGTCTGGTACCCTATAGGGCAAACTCTACCAGACTTGGACTTCCCAGATGCTCAGTTTAATCTACTCAACTCAGGGAGCCTGTTGGGCTCTGGTTCAGTTCACCTTCCCTAAACCGCCACCTGGAAAATCTCTAAGGAAAGTAAGCTGAGGCAATTACAGAGCTCACCTTATATGTTTGCCATCTCTGCAAACATCTATGTCCACCATCTAAAAATCATTTGTTCATGTATTTTATCTATTTTTGTTTGTTTGTTTGTTTGTTTGTTTAAGGTGACAGAATAAATTCTTGTTATTTTATATTAGCCAGAGACAGAAAACTTACCATAAACAACTCTGTTTCTACAATTGTATACTGTTTCCTTCCACTTTCTTATGCGATTCATTCTGCCACATGTACTGCAATTTTCTTTTCAAACTTGTATGCCCCAGCTAATTTTTGGTAGCTTAGTAAAAATTGATATAATCTCTTAGAGAAACAATTTGAAAATATCTATCAAGAATGTAAATATATGCTTAAATATACGATTCCATTTAGGAATATAATGTTAGGAAATTAAAGTGTGCACAAAGGTTTTGCACAAAGTTGCTCATTACACGTTTATTCTTTTTTTATTTTAAAGAGGGTAAAATTAATCACAACAAAACAGAACAAAAGAAAGCAATGTAAGAAACATAAATTTCAAAGCAAGACAACCAGAGATCTTCACTATCTATCATATTGTCTCGTTTTCTTCCAAATACTTGTCCATATCTTTGTATACAGTGAATTCATACAAAACAACATAATATAAAACTGATCTGAATAGGATGATGAAGGCATTTTAGGTCTTCAAGACCAGAAGATAGGGAAGTCAACAATGGCTGTCATAGTGTCTCCAATTCTCTTCAAAATAGCTGTCCACACCTTCACGTATGTTGAAATTAAACAAAACAAAACAAAACAAAACAGACTAAATCACTCTGAGCAAAGAATAATGGTATTGCTAGATTTCATATCATGATGCTACAGAATCAGCACTGGGTACTGTAGTGTCTCTTTTTCTTCACAGTAGTGTTCCTTTCATCATGCGTTATATAATTGGTTCTCATAAACGGTTTATAAGTTCTACGCATGCATGAGTCTCTACATGTATATCTATCCTTTCTCTATTAGAGGAAAAAACAAAACAAAGCAAGATTGGGCCTGGGATTTAGCTCAGTGGCTTAAATGCCTGCCTGGCAAGCACAAGGTCGTGAGTTAGATCCCCATTACAAAAAAAAGAAAGACAAAACAAGACAAATTCCTAGAAAAACATGAAATGAAAAAGTCACATAACACCGCAACACAAGGTGATCTACAATTGTTACTATGATGTCTCTTTTTATCTTCAATAGAATGGTCTATATCATCAGGCATAGTATAATTGAATATAGCAGTACATAACAATATTAATAAAAATGAAACATTGGAGACATTATAAGACTTCAAAAGCAGGTAATAATCAAACCAGAGTGAATATCCTAGTGAATGTTGTCATCTTCAGTGTAGTTGCCTATACTCTCAGACTTGATATTATCAATCATAACAGATTCCAATAAAATCAGTCAATATAAAACAGCAATCTAACAAACCAGATTCAAATAACATCCGTCACAATAAGACAGAGTAAGTTAATAGGAAATTAACAATGATTACGTTACTATATCCTATTTTCGGGATAGCTGTCTGTGCCCTCAAATCTAGTACAAATAGACAAGGTGGAACAGAATATAATCCATCTATACAGAGCAGTGAGAGTAATGTGGATTTTAAATCCTGATACACTATTAACAGTATCTTCTGCCTTCTTTTTTAGACAGTTCCTCCCCTTTTACTCCCACAGCGTGCACTGCACATTTTGGGTCCCACCAACTCCCTCAGTTATTAGATTGGAGGGGCAACCTGCTATTTACCTAAGTGGTTCTGAACTTTCTCACTAATGGACTTGATCTCAAGTTGTATTCCTTTACCTATAGAAGCCTCAAAGTTTCCCTTCATTATAGCTGAGTAGTTCTCTGCTGCACAAAAATACCCTGTCTTTCCAACCTATCTGCAGGTGTTGGTCAAGTTACCCCTATTTCTCTCTGTTCCCTGTCACATAGAGCATTGCTTTCTCATATTTGATTTTTGGTCCATAAACTGTTTTTCAGGTTAATTATATTTCCTATACAGAGCATCTCAATGGGCCTTACCTCCTGATCTACTCTGCCTGTGTTTCTTTTTGTTAGTGTATCAAGGCCATCTATGTTAGAGATTATAGCCAACCTTCTCTGCCTCATTTCTGCTATGCTATGCTTTTCTCCTTCATTCCACTGTCTGCCCCATTCATTGAGGCCTCTGTGCCACTGTTTCTGAAATCTTGGGGGTTTCTCTCTCTCTCTCTCTAGAATGTCCTTTACTATGCTCTGTAAGGTTGGACTGGTGGTCACGAATTCTCCAGTTCTTCTTGTCATGGAAGCATCTTGTTTCTCCATCAATCCTAAGAGACAGTTTTGCAGGGTACATCAATCTAAGTTGGAGGTTATTTTCTTTCAGTGCTTGGAATACTTCACTCCAAGCTCTTCTTGATTTGATGGTTTGTGACAGAAGTCTGTTGTAATTTTGATGGGTTTTCCTTTATAGGTGATCTATTTCTTATCTCTGATGGCTTTTAATATTCTGTTCTTGTGATGGATTTCTGGAATCTTGATTATTATATGTCTGGGTGTAGCTCTGTTTTGGTTGTAGGTGGCTAGAGTTCTGTATACCTCATACATCTGAATATCATTTCCTTTTCCTATGCTTGAGAAGTTTTCCTTAATTATTTCTGTGAATAGCCTTTGTATTTCCTTTGTATTCACCACTGTTTCTTCATTCACATTTTTATTCTCAGGTTATAGATCCTCTTGTCATCTTCTTGCTTTTGTATTGTTACTGCCTACTTCCTTGTTATTTTTAAGAGATCTTTCCTTTTGTGATCACACATTGCAAACCTATATTCAAGTTTTATTAATCTATCTCTGGTTTCTGTCAGGCAGTTTTTCCAGCTTTCAATAGAGGCTTTTAATTTCCTGGTAATCTCTTTGAATCTGTTTCATGTATTCTAGGTTTTCTTTATATTCTTCATCAAACATTTCTCTCCTTTTGTGTGTTCCTCCATTCTTCTGTCTGTGTCTTCTTCAGAGGTGCTTAGCATTTCTTTTATTAATCTTCTTATATCTTGCTTTACTTGAATTAATATTTCAGTTTTGAGTTTGTCAGTGATGTCATGAAGAATCCCTTTGTGTCCACTGATGCTGTGTCTGATATTGCATGTTTGCTGCCCTAAATCTCTTTTGTATTTACCTCTCTTGGATCAATATTCACACAGTTGGGGACTGGGAGCTTTTTCTTATTTCTTTTTCTTGTCATGTTTTTGGTTTCTTCCATACACGTGTATAGTAGAGGTCCCAGCCCCTTTCCTTGTTGGTTATGGTTCTTCTGAAGCACGCTGGCTAGGGATTGCTGCCCTCTCCAGTTTGGTGTTGGTCACTGAGGTGCAAGCAGGGACAGTGTATGCTGGGCCCTCCCCTTTGAACCAGTCAACCAGCAGGAGCCTTCACCGTGTTAGTGTGTGCTAGAAGTATGGAATCTGTTCAGGAGGACTTACTGGGTCCTGGCCAGGGATGTGACCCAGGCTAAACAGATCCCACCAATCTGCTCTGGGTAGGAAATAACCAACTGAAGTCACTGCCATTCCTTGTTCAGGCCCGTCCTGCCTGATTCTAACATATCATCCAATTGGTTGTCCCTTTCCCATGGAAGGGTCTTATTCCGAGCACTCACTGCAGGTTAGTGCAGGTCTCCATGATGGCTCCTTTCTCCATTGGGCTAGCCAACCCCAGATTTCAGCGCAACCGTGGCTTCGGCAACAGCAAGTGCACCACAACCCGACCACAAGTTTGGGCGGCTCCAGCGAGAGCACTGATGGTAGCCCTGAGACCACTTGTTTGACCATCTCTTTTCCCTTTAGTTTCTTCCTGGACTGAGAGGGTCCATCTCCTTTTGTCTGGTCCTCTCCAGGATGTTTTATTCTGGTATCTGAGTTGTTTCTCTCAAGGAGGCTCTATATTTTGCTGCTTACTCATCCGCCATCTTTAGCTCCACCTAGGCTTTTATTCTTAATAGTGAAAAGTGGAAGCAATTCAGATATTCATTGAAGAATATTTGATGGTCCAAAAAACAGCTTGCAGTATGATGTAAGGGATAAAAGTAAAATACAAAACGCCATGCAAACAGTAATCCCAATTTGACATGAGTATTCATGTCTAGAAAAATGAAAATTTTAACACTGCCTAATTTTAACAATTAGAAATTTTTCTAATTATCATGATTTTAGGACCCTAACAAAAGAGGTATTTTATTTTATTTTTTATTTTATTTGAGGCAGGGTATCAATCTGTAGTTCAGGCTGTCCTTGAACTTACTCTGCAGCCCAGCCTGGCCTCAAACTCAAGATAATTTTCCTGCCTCAGCCTTCAGAGTATGGGAATTATAGGAAAATGTCACTATACCTGGATAAAATATAAATTTTAAAATATAGTTCATTATAACTGTATTTTTAGGAAAATCAATGGAGATCCTCATTTTTTCATGCCATCAGGAAAGAAACTTAACATTTTAGGGCCGGGGATGTGGCTCAGTGCTAGGGCTCTTGCCTTGTGTGCACAAGGTATAGGTTTGATTCCCAGCACCACACCCCAAAAAAGAAACTTAACATTTTAATTTCCTACCTATCATGTATCCCACTTAAAGACAATATATAAAACATATATTTCCTTTAAAGCAATTATGAAGGCAATTTTTCTGTTTGAAGAATTTTTAGGATTTCTTCTATCTTACCTTGAACTATAATGTTTGCAAGTGCTTTTTTTTTTTTTTTTTTTTTTGTACTGGGAATTGAACTCATGACCTTGCACTTGCCAGGCAGGCACTTATACCACTGAGTTAAATCCCTGGTGCAAGTTCTTTTCTATCTTGATATTGCTTCTTTAGATCTTTATATAATGATACCACTTTATGAAGTACAAAAAGGAAATAAGAAACATACCTAAAATATACACTTTAGGGCCAGAGATGTAGCTCAGTGGCACAGTGTCTGCCTGACAAGTGCAAGGTTCTGAGTTTGAATCCCAATACAAAAAAATTATATACTTTAAATAACACATTTATTCTTTCTGTTCAACACTACTATGATGCAGTACCTAACAATGCTGGCCTTCCAGCAGTGTGGGACAGGGGCAGGGTCCAGTTTTAAATTCAGATATTTTGAGTTGGGCATCCATGTTTTGCTGCAGCCCAATGTTGGGGAGCAGAGTCCAAGTAAGATGAGGTGGTGTTCATGCAGGGGACATCAGGAGTCAGGGTTATGTAAGCTAAAATACAGCATTTTCTTCTTTTTTACTCTGTGTGAGACAGAATATGAAAAACCTTCATGAAAAATGGATATGCATAATTCATCTCTTCTAAGCATTTACATTTTAAGTATATGTTTGTTATGCATTACGTAAAACTGGAGTTTTCATTCATGTTGAAATATTTACTTTCTCATTAATTTCCCAATAAATATAACCACAACTTTGTATATAGTAATCAGTGAAAAACATCTAAAGATTGGCCTCATTTTTTTTCACTTAGTTTTTTTTTCAGTAAGGATGAGTCTTCTACTTTTAAAGATCAGTTTTTATCTTCAAGAGTTTGTAAGTCAGGATGAAAGAAGCATGAGTGTGTATGTGTGTACACACTGTGTGTATGTCATTAAGACAACAAAAAGAAATCCTGTAACTCAACATTTAATACACTTAATTTGGAGTGGAATATAAAGTCCTGCAGAACGGTTCAAAAAGCATGAGAGAGGCAGCAACATGTTTTCCTTTAAGTGGGTGATACTTCATTTCAGATCACCTGTTTCTGTCAAGCTTTTATATATTTCCTGTTCTATGTGTTCTACCAAACTACACACCAGTTCATGTGGACATCTCAATATTGGACAAAGGGCCGAAAAATGAACCATGACTCCTTAAAGTGAAGGCATTTTCACAATATATATCTTATTCAATAAATATAAATTTGAAGCATAGATCTAAATATAAACCTTTTGAAGAAGCTTACCTTAATGACATACTATAAGAGAAATTCTATACATTTAAGTTAATTGACTTTTTTTCCTAAAATATGTCTGATTATAGGCAACAAGTTCAAGGGTTGGTGTTGTAACACAAAATGCAACTAACATGGGACTGTCAGTTATCATCTCCCTTATATATGGATGGGAGATGACACTCCTGATTCTGATCATTGCTCCAGTCCTTGCTCTAACAGGGATGATCGAAACTGCAGCAGTGACTGGATTTGCCAACAAGAATAAACAAGAACTCAAGCGTGCTGGAAAGGTAAATGAAGGCTGTTATTAGCATCATATTACAAAAGAAAAATAATCATAGTTCTGTCTTTATCATGCATTAAATTCATTACTTAAGGGTCTGAAGAGTGGTAATACACATAAAGAGTAGTGTAAGATAAGGTAGATTAGCTATAGCAATAAAATTTACCATTCAGACCATAGGACCTGGAGTCTTAACTGGCAAGGTTAGACTCTACATCCTATCACTAACAAACAAGAGATATGAGCATGTTGTGTCAACCTTCATAAAGTGTAGCCAGATATAGTGGTGCACACTGTAATCCCAGCACTCAGGAAGCTAAGGCAGGAGGATTACCATGAGTTTGAGGCCATCCTGTGCTACATAGTGAGTTTTGAAGACCAGCATGAACTACATAGCAAGATTCTATCTCAAAAAAAGAAAAAAATGGCAATAACAATAGCATCCACTTACAAATTTGTGAATTATACAAATGAGTGTTATTAGATACAAAGCTGCACCTAAGAGGCAATAAGCATTTAGTGTCAGCCCTTATTACCATTATCTATTATGGAGGTATTTTCTAACACACTGATTCCCCTAATTGTTAGTAATTCTCTAATTTTTAATAGTTACATTGTCATGAGCCACTCTTCTAGGTATCTTATTTTTCATAATAAACATGAAACATAATAGCTGCTGAATTCAAGGCCATGCACTGATATTAATAATCACTAAAGTAAAGCTTTTAGACACAAGGCCCAGTTGAATGCTGACCAAGCTGAACAATTTATGGAACTATTTGGAAAATTCTTTGGCATATTTAAGCTTCTCAGAATCAACCAGGCTCGTACAAATAGCCATTAAAGATTTAAGGAAATGTGGATGATTAAAGGAATCCTTATTGTAACACGTATGAATTGAAGAGATGTTATTTGACCCAACCACTCTCCTACAGTAGGAATCCTTTCTGCATCATTATCAGTCACTCCTCCACATTCTGCCTAGTCTTTCCCTCCAGTGGCAGGAAGTACATTACTTTCTCAAGCTATTTTTGGATAATAGACAGTCATAGTTTTTTTTGTTTTTATGCCCTTTGCTGTTGTTCTCGCTTTGTTTTTTATCCTTTGGTGCTTTTCTATCTCACACTTCTTGGCTTTCAACTTGGTAAGGTCCAAATCCTGCTTCCCATGACAGCTTTTAGAAGACTCATATGCACACCGAGTCTTATCTTCAGCATACATTCCAGGCCTTTAAGCTGCTCATCCCATCAGGTGGGTACAAAGATGTTTGCCACATCGGTGAACAGCCTTTGAATATGAAAATGACTTTACAATCTCTACAGTCTGTGTCATTGTGACTGATTCGCAGCTGGAAGAAGGCCAAGCATGTTCTGGTTTGTCTGACCCTTGGGTCTTTCCACTTTTTTGGCACTAGACAAAGCCCTTTGGAGTCTCTGCGTGTGCTACACAGACTCAACTGTTAAACAAATATTTGCCTTGGAGACAGAGAAGTTGTTCAGCCCTCCCTGTATGACTAAAATCTGTGAAAATCTGCCCAATTTATAAATTAATGAGACACTAAGACTTTATTCATCCTACTCTTTTGTGCATCCCATAGCTGTAGCTGCACGTGTTCCTATCCCAGTGATGACAAAGTTTTTGGAGATGAGTGCCCAAATAGCAACATCTTTTGTCTTAAAAGAAAAACAAATAACATATGCCACAGGTTTGCCACCACTGGACAATCACTTACAATATTAAAATAACCTCAGATGTGTAATCAGTAATTCCTTTCAAATAAACAATCTAAGTGCTTTTCCTGTAGTTTTTAATAATTTACCAAGGATCAATTTGGAATGTAGAGTCATAAAATATATTTGCTCTTCTTTAATTACATCTGTAGATTTGAACAAATCATCAAATGTTTCCTTTTTAAGACTTTAAATGGATTTACTAGGTTTTTTAAGACTACAGTATTTTCTAAGATTCTGTAGTGAAATTCCTTTCTAAATTGTGAAAAATAAGCCAGGGTTGGTGGCTCACACCTGTAACCCCAGCACTCTGGAGGATGAGACAGGAGAATTGTTGTGACTTCAAGACCAGCACAGGCTACAAAGTGAGCTCAAGGCCAACCTGAACTGGATAGTGAGACCTTATCTCAAAAAGACAAAAATAAATAAATAGTGAAAAATAATCAGAAAGATTTTTTTGTTGTTGCTCATTTCTTTTTTTATTTTTCCTTGAACAAGTCTTCAGTCTTTTTATTATGCTTTCCTTGCATATTACAGAATATGGTAATAACGAAGAAGTCTTTATTTTACTTTGAAATTTATTATAACTTAAAACAACATCAAAATTGACAGCAGATCTGGTTGTCCTAACCACAATCCAGAAGTCTAGTTTTCAAGAAATGTGAGATGTCTATGGGGGTCCTGTCTCCCATAATGGACTACAGTGACAGTTCCTAGCTAAACGTAGAAATGGGAAGTTTGTCTTTCAAGCCTACCTGTGCTCTTTTGTCCAAAAAGTTATTCTAAGCCAAGCCCTCCTCCATCTTGAATCCTATGTAATTATGCACCCTTTTTGAAAATGTGGAAAATGTAATTATACATTCTTTTATGTAAATGTAGAGAACCATTAATCAAATTTAATTAAATCTGTTGAAGTTCACAGACATCAAAATGAGAAATGGTTTTATCTTACAAAGAATTTTATAGGCACATCACATGATAATTTATTGGAATGTTCCTAAGTGCTCTTCGGTTGCTATTTTCATTTCTGTGCTAAAATAAAATAATTATTTACTTGATTCTCTCTACTGTCATTTAAATTGTTTCATAATTTATAGAAAACTCCTTTGCATATAAACATAACACTCATTAATATTTGATTCCCCTGCCTCTGGAACCAACTGAAATTGAAATTCAGTAAAAATCTGAAGGGGGCTAAACAGTACACTAAATCTTTTCAAAGAAAATTCCCTAAATCATATTATCCTGAAGATAATTTTCATTATCTTATTGGAGGGAAAATAAGAATATTTGCCAGAAAAACTTACTGATTTGACACACTTACTATGACCCCACTATAAGTGACTAGAATTCACTATCAGTACTGATTTTATTTCTACACTTTATTTTATAGATAGCAACTGAAGCTGTGGAGAATATACGTACCATAGTGTCATTAACAAGAGAAAAAGTCTTTGAACAAATGTATGAAGAGACTCTTCAGACTCAACACAGGTGACTATACTCATCCTGATCCCTCCTACCCCACTCTGTCCGCAAACGCAGTGCTCCTCAGTGGTTTGCTGGCCAATCCCCTGGCTTTCCTAAGAATGAGATATCATAATTTCTCACACGACTAAATCAAGAATAAACAAAGACAAATCAAGGGAAAGCACCGCTAGAATAAATATATTAGGTCATCCATGTTACTGCAGTGTGCACCAAAATTGTATGTACACTTTGGCAGTTCAGCATACTAATAAAGGTGTGGAAGGTGAAGGCTACCACTTGGAGCACCGCTTATAACTGGAGAGGTCAAAGGTAACCTGTATTAATCTCATGATGTCTCAATAAATTTAGTATCAGAATATTTACATAAGTTTTACTTTTTCTGATGTACACATTTTTTTTTTTTGATGCTCCACTCTCTGTATCTACTCTCTAAGTAAGTATACATGCTTGTCTTAGTTTTCTGAAATCAGACCAAGGAAACAACATGTGCAAGGAAAGATTGTCTATTTTTTGCATTAAAATCTCTAGTATAGTTTACATTTTAACCCAAATATATACACAATAAATGTGCTCCTTAAACGAGTCTTCCTTATCACACTGACTCAGTGGCACTCTTTGTCTTGCGCTGACAGAGAGATGGCTCTGTACTCTTTGGCATTCATGCTTGTGGTCAGCATCACTCTTTAACTGTCACTATTTAACGTAGGTTTATAATAGAGAATTGGGGAATCTTTTTAAATGCCTCTAACCCAAATCCCTTTAACTATCCTTTCACAGACTTTGTCCATTTGTTGGAAAGCAAACAAAAGCAAATTTGTTCAGTAAACTAGATAGTATATATCCATAGAAAAAATCATATCATTGTCTTCTCTATAGTTCTTAGTAGTAAAATAAAAATCATGTTCTCTTCAATCCTTAGAAAGTATTTATTGACCAAATTTTAACACTTCAAGGACCTCTATATTCGTTACTCTATATTTATTAAAGTGACTTTGCTATATAATTCACGCCCCATTATTTGGCAAACTGTGCATTTCAGAAATACCCTGAAGAAAGCCCAGATCATTGGAAGCTGCTATGCATTCAGCCATGCCTTTGTATATTTCGCCTATGCAGCGGGATTTCGATTTGGAGCCTATTTAGTTCAAGCTGGACGAATGACACCAGAGGGCATGTTCGTGTAAGTTGTGCAAACACAGGGACTCTATAAGTGGAGCATATACTACTGTACATGTTGACAGAGAGGTAATATTTATAGAAGATCATCACTTAAACCACTTAGGCAGGGATGGCATGCTTTGAAAATATTTTGTGACAAATAATAATTATAAACTACATACTTACAGGGTACAATATGATGTTTTGATATATGTTTATACTGTGGAATGACTTAAGCTGATTTTTGTTATTATTAAATAACAATAAGAACTATAACATAGCTGGTAAAGTAGTGATACTGATACTATACAAACAGTCTGAGTTAAATACCCAAATGAATCACTCATTGCTTATGCTTATAATTTGGGAATGTAAGGGCAAAAAATGCTTTCTTCATATCCATTCCCTAGGTAATCTGTGTGTGTTTGTGGAATTCCCAGTGTGGAGATGATTTTATTAACTATGACTATCTTTAAGGTTGAATTCTTTACTAAGTAAAGACTCCAAAAAAGAAACATGGGAGATATATATATATATATGAAGTACTTCCCTTCAAAAAGTCACACTTGGAACGATTATGATTACCAATGAAGCTACTTCTCCCCAAAGCATTGGTTAGAGCTTGTATTCTGGAATTCTGTTCACATAATTACGCCTTTTTTTTACTTCATAAAAATGCCTAAATACAACTAACTGAAATAGAGAAAAATTAATTTTGAGTGTTAACTCTGAGCTTCCTAAGTCAGAAAATGTGGTAATTTATATCGCAAAAGCCATTGCTAAATACTTAGAACTAGAAAAACTCCACACAATATTCAACTTTAAAAAATAAGGATTTTTTTAACAAACCCAATAAAACATGCACATCAAAACAAGGGTCAGCCTGTCCTGAATAGGGAGAGGGAGATGACACCTGTTCTAAGAGTGCTGCCATTTGGGCACACATTAGGGACTCCTGTTTCAGTGTCACCTCCTGAGTCTCAGGAAGTTCCTTTTAGTATCTTCATTGGTGCCATGCATTTGTACTTTGAGGACATGTGTTCAATTTGAGGAAACGGCCAAAAGTCATTTGAAGCCACATAATTTCAGAAAAACTTGGTATAAAGGTTAGTTTCTACTCAAATGAAAGTGTTTCCATTATTAAGCATGAACTGAGAAAGTTTCTTTGCTAGCTATTGAAGTAAACTGTCTATATCTCACCAACCCAGTGTTGTAGATTCTTACTTATGCTAAACTTAGCAGTTTAGCAGGAAATGGCACTTAGCAGTTTCCTGAAAGCAGATTTCCTGGTAAAACAGGATATCTGGCTGGGCATGGGGACACATACCTGTAATCCTGTCACTCAGAAGGCTGAAGCAGGAGGATCACTATGAGTTTGGAGCCAAACTAGGCTACATAGTGAGTTCAGCACCAGCCTAAACTACACAGTAGACCCTGTCTCAAAAAAAAAAAAAAAAACAAAAACTAAGTTACTGTATTTAACATTTCAACATAAAAATGCATGTTTCTGGTTCTACTGCCCTTCTTATCTCTAAAACAGTGTGTAGGAGTTCCCAGTTCCCATGCCACAATTATAAGGTAACCTTGAGTTTCATTATGATCTAAGACCAATCAGTCAGATTAGCAAGAAACAAAATGTGTAATCATATAATTTATTCAGTTCTCAGGCCCCCATTAAAGTAGCCAGGTTTCCCCCTGGTTCTAATGTAATGCAGGCACTGCCTAATTTAAAAGTAAGCTGCATTCCAAAAGTTTGTTTGCAGACCAATTGCTTCAAACTCAGAACACGTTTTTCTAAACTTCCATGGCTTGGTAAATCTCCAGGGTGCCAGTCTTTCAGTGTAACTAATCTTGAGTATTTAGCAGAAAGCAAACTAATTAAAAAATCATGCTAATGTAGGGAGTCTGACAATTTTACAAACACTTGCAAATTTTCATCTCTTTTTAGTGACTTGTCAGTACTCTTTCTTGTTCTATGATCATCTAAAGAAAAAGAATTCTTTTCCATGACCAGAAGTTCCCTTCTGCTAATTTCCTATGTTTCTGCCGTCCTTTACAGGAAAATTCCAAATGGGTGCCTATTCCTGCCCTCACCATCCTCTGATCATCTCCTGTCTCTCCTAAACTCACTCCGGGCAAGTTTATTTCCATCACACCACTAGAAAGATTCACGGTCCAGGTTATCACTGACCCTCGTCTAACCCGCCCATAGTCAGTTGTCCAGTGCTCAGTTCTCCAGTCTCTTACAGACCTCTCAGTGGTGTCTGACAGCTCCATGCTGAAACATTTTCTTCTCCAGGACCACCTCCTGCATTTCCTTCACTGGCTCTTATTTTTCTGCCTGGTTTTGTGTTGTTGAAGGACTTCAGCGCTCTCAGATCTTTTATCTGTATATCCTCATTGGTAATTTCACCTAATCTGACAATTTTAAATAACCTATATCCTGATAACTTCTGTGTATTTCCACCTGACCCCGAATCAGACTCTCATCCAAATGCCTACTATGCACATCCACTTGGGTACCTAATAAAACGCTAATGTGGCCAAAACAGAATGCATCTCCCCAAAGGTTTTCTTCCCCAAAGACATCTAAACTTTTGAGTCTTCTTAAATCTCCAGAACTGTTCTTAATAGTCCAGCCACCATCTATACAATTGCTCAACCTGAAAATCCAGGAATCCTTCCTGTCGTTTCTCCTGCCCTACAGACTGCCAAGCCCTGACACTACTCTAATTCCAAAATACTTCTTACCTCCTCCACTCATGCCATGCTGATCCAATCTCCTGCCTGATTTGACTGGACCAAGTCAACAGTCTTCCCACTGGTGTCCCTATATCCCCTCCTGTTCCCCTAGAATCTGTTCCACACAGCATCCAGATGAACTTCTAAAGCACAAATCTAACTGTGTATTAAACAATATTGATGGATTAAACAATATTGTAATAGCCTCCTATTGAAATTTTAATAAAGCAATATTCCTTACCATGACCTCAAAGCCCTTCAAGATGGGGCTTCTTGCTTTCTACTGTCTCCCTTGCTAACTGTACATCAGCCCCACACTGGAAGTTTAGGTCTCTGGAACAACCTATTTCAAAGTCTTGGCACTTTCTGTTCCCTGCGCCTGGAGTAATCATTTCCCCAGGTCTTTGTGCCATCTTCCTACCATCCAAGCTTCTGCTCCTAAGTCTACTCCTCAAAGGGACTTTCACTGATCACCTGAAGTGGTTCCCTACCCCTCCGTCTTCATCTTTTCCATTACTATGTCTTACTACATATGATGTTATCTTTTTTGTTTTTGTACTTATTGAGCTCATAGGCTGAGAACAGGTCTCAATCTGTTTTGTTCACTGATGTTTCCTAAAAGCCAAAAACAAAAGCTTGGCATGGCACAGTGTAAGGACACAATAAATATTCATGGAGTGAATAACAGAATTAAAACCAAAGAGGGGGGCTAGGGCTATGGTTCAGTGTTATAATCCTTGCCTACCATTCATAAAACCCTGAATGCAAACCTCAGAATGGCCCAAAATAATTGATTAGTTAACTAACGGAGAAACTTTGGAAGAGTGCATGTGTAGGCAGTCCAGTCATTCCTAGAAACATGCCTCCAGAGTCGCTTCACATGACTTCTATTTTTTTACAGATTTGTTTTTTCTTTTCTACATCCATATATCTAATATGATATGCCTTGGCAAAAAGACTGGGACTAAAGCCATTTATATAAAAACATGATCTGTATAACTGAGAACCCATTTTATACTGAAATTTTAGGTTAAAACAAAGAATTTTCTCCAAGAAAGATGCCATTTCAAAATTATGCCAATCACTGTAATTTCACTGATACATTAAAATTATATACAATAGAGGAGTACCAAGTTATGTCTTGATACATATATACATTGTATAATGTTTAAATCAGGTTAGTCATGTTTATCTCCTCAAACATTTATAATTTTTACGGTAAAACTTGCAAAGTTCTTCCTTCTAACATTTTGAAGTGTACATTACTGTTATCTATAGTCATCTTACTAATAACATCCTAGAACTTCTTGTCACTACCCACTGATCATTATCTTCCCATGTCTTCTCCCCTCTCCCAACATATTCACTCTGCTCTCTGGGAACCAGATTTGTTTCAGATTTGTTCAGAACCAGATTTGCTCAGAAAGAAACAAAAATGAACACAGAGAATAATCTGTCCCTGCAAGCCTCTCCCTCAGGCCAAGCGAGGCCCATTGCCTCATCAACAGTTACCAGCTATGGACAGTCACCACGCACCAGAAAGCCTCAGGCTCCCACGTCACACCTGTGGTCACCAATGTCACCAAAGTGTCATTGTCATACCTTGAGCCCACAGCTCACTAATTCAGGACAACATGGGTTGGGACCAAGGCTCACACTGTGATGGGCTGCTCATTGCTGAGGGGAACTGATGGCATAACAACCAGGCATACGCATAATGCTGGCTGAAACAGAAATCCCATAGACTAAGGCTGTGTGTCTCCCCTCGGCACAGGCCTGGGATGGGGGCCATTAGGATCGGCCCATCGTTAGGTTTCAGCAGCCCAGCACTAAGTTCCAGGGCAAAGTCTTGCACTTGCTACTCTGTCCTTGTCCCAGCAAGTGGGGTCTGGTTCCACACCTTGCTGCCTGAGGTTGGGGAGGTGTGGGTAACAACAGTCTCTTGCCACCTTGGATGATGCTACGCCAGACTGTGCCCAATTCTATGACCTCAGCCACCTGCATAGTTTTAGGTTCACTGCAGCCCTCTCCACATCTGGTGGTCATGCAGGCAGGTACACAGTGCACCCCATGGAGTGTAAGTCTCTCTGGTGCCAGGAGAGGTTCTAGAGCCCCATCTGTGAGCATACATCTGGCTAAAGCTGCACTGCTTGAGGTCAGAGACAGTCCCTTAGCCACTAAGGCTGGTGCTAAACTGATTTAGTCATCCCTGAGTCTTACGGTAGCAGGGCCCTGCATGGTCTCTGGAAATGATGTGGCCAAAACCTGAGTCTGCCCCTCTGGTGCTCAGGGCCAGTCTGGCAGCTCCATCTGTAAGCATTAACTTGGCCTCTGTGTAGCCTTTCTGCTTCCACCAGGTGCTGAGTCTCCCTGCAGCAGCCCTGGCACTGAGCCCTGAGATCAAGCCCTGTGCCAGCTTCTGTGCCCAGCTCCCCAGAGAGTGGAGCCAGGGTCCTGCAGCTGCCTGCCTAATGCAACTCCAGGTGCTCATTCAACTGGTGTAGGGGTCATGGGGCTGCGCCAGGCAGGGGATTTTACCACAGTAGGCCCGGCACTGGCTTTCAAGCCTAGGCCTGGACTTCATTCTTTCTCTCTCCTGGTGGGCTGCTTGCAGTCAGGGAGGAGTGATTTTGGCAACTCTTCCCTTCTTGTCTTCTTTAAGGAATCTTAGTGTTTTTTGTTTTGTTTTATTATACTAAAAGCAAGCCCTGTGGTCGCTTACTTGAATTCCTTTCCCCATGTGAAGGGAGCCTTATGCATGTATAGCTGTTCAACTCGGGGCATCTGTAGAGACATCACCATATGACCAGCATCTTGCCAGTGAGTCCCTCAAGATGTTTCCCGAAAGAGGCTTCCCAAGCCTGCAATTCAGTTCACAATTTACCCTAATCACTGTAACAGTAAATTCTGGGTACATTTTTACTCATTATTAGAGACTCATCGTATATTATTTACTTACTCCTCTGAACTACTCTGTGAAACATTCTCATATTACAGATGGAAAAATTACAACTCAAAGAGGTTACTTTCTCAGAGTCACATAACTAACAAGTAGCAAAGCACAAAATGCACTTTCCTGACTCCATGTATGGGGGACTTTGCTTAGTAGATAGTTGTTACTAATTCTGTAGCCAAACCTTCATACGATGTTTCTGAAAAGTTACTTTTTAAATAATTCTTGCTTAGTTTTCCACTTAAGTACCCAGAGCTAGACTGATTCTTATCATAAATGGAATTGGTGACTTGGTTTACATTATTTTATGGCTCTAAATTCTAAGAGGATCAAAAGGTCTCAACACAGAAATTTCTCCCCCTGCTGGCCTACTACCTTTACTGAATTTCTCTAAATTCTTTACAATGGGTCATCTTTTAGGGACATGAGCATTTTAGCTGTCACAACATACGCAGACCATTAACATAAGAAGAATGATTAATGATCATATCACCTTGGTATTTCCCAGTGCCCCAACGGAAGGAAGAAACAGGAAGCTATCTGAGTTAGGGCCATTATTAGTATCAGTTTTTATCTGTGCGTCATTCAAACAGATTACACCCAGGCTGGTGGTGCACACCTGTAATGCAGCACTCTGAGAGGCTAAGGTGGAAATATTGCAGGTTTATTCCAGCCTGGGGACTGAGCAGTTTAGCAAGACCCTATCTTAAAGTAAAAAACTTGAAAGGGCTAGGGATTTAGCTCAGTGCCAAGGCCATGGGGTCAATTTCCATTACCACCAAGAAAAAAGAGAAGAAAAGAAATATCATGCCTACTTACCATTTTATAATGAACATGTAAAACTGGGATTATGATCAATACCAAACCTACAAGATCAAAGCTTTTCTTCTAGCATATTTTAGTGAGATTTTGTGTGGGAACCTTAAGAAAGTACAACCCCTATGCTTTGCTCTCTAAATAGCATAGCACATCAGGCAGATAATCATTTAGCTTCAGTTATCTGTTCTAACTACATTATATGCAAAAAAGGAAGAAGAAACCCACTTCTTATCTATTAATTTAGATCTTACTACTGGAGACTCATTCTTCTTATTGTCATTTGAGTTCGCTGTAAAATCTCCAAGCAAGCAAGCCTTACATTAAGGTGACTATCACATTTTAGACTAGCTGGAATCTTTGGTGTGTGTCTCTAATCAGAGGAGAAATTCTTAAGATTACACAAGCTCCAAAGGTTATTTTGGGTTATTTTGGTGTAGAGCATGCATTAGTGGCACTATCTGACTTAAAAGGTTAAATTCCTGTACCTACTTTTTCCTTTATTTTTAAAGTTTTACTGTTTTTAAGTGGACCTAAGATTTGAATGCTTTATCCTTTGATAGAGTTTTTACCGCAATTGCCTATGGAGCGATGGCCGTTGGAGAAACACTTGTTTTGGCACCTGAATATTCCAAAGCCAAATCTGGAGCTGCACATCTGTTTGCTTTGTTGGAAAAGAAACCAACTATAAACAGTTACAGTCAAAAAGGGGAAAAACCAGTAAGCACAACTATGATTTAAGTGTCCACTTATTAAATGAAGAAATTATTTGATGGGGCTGGGGATTTAGCTCAGCGGCATAAGTGCCTGCCTTGCAAGCATGCGGTCCTGAGTTCTATCCCTGGTACCAATAAAAAAAAAAAAGAAATTATTTGTTAACTCTGCAAAAGATAGTTCTAGTAACATAGGAGTTAAAAGTTTATATAAAAGAATTTTATGACTACAAAGAAGGAAGGGGTCCTTGTCTTAATCAGACTTTTACCTCTATGTTAAAAATACATGCTTTTAATTTATTTGCTTGATCCCATGAGAGTACTTTCAAACAACGCATTGATTGGAATATTGAAATATATTCAGATAGCAACAGTTTTAGTCTTGAGTGGAATCTGGTATTAGATTTTATGCATTTTTTCCTCTGATAATATATGCAATAATGGCCTATTGCCATGTTTTCATTAAAAATATATCTACATAAGAGGGATAAAAGGGAATTATATTTGTTAAATTAACATACACAAGGGGCTGGG
>PVJX010032886.1:0-20089 GCA_004027295.1 Dolichotis patagonum
TGTATGGTCTCAAGTTGCCTACATTTACCTATCAAAGCCTCAAGATTATCCTTCTTTATAGCGAGTACCATTCCATTGTATAAAAATTCCACATCTTTTTTATCCATTCCACAGTTAATGGGTATTTTGGTTGTTTCCAAGGTTTAGCTATTACAAATTGTGCTGCTATAAACATGGGTGCACATATATCGCTGTAGCATGTCATTTTCAATTTTTCTGCAAAAAATATCCAGAAGAGGAATAGCTGGACTGAATAGGATTAACAAGTGATCTTTTACATGAAATAAAATGACTGTTTTAGGGGACCTGGTCAAGATTGCCAGCTGCTTGTATGAGGGGAACAGCAAAATGATGAAATAAGAAACAGAGACAAATTTAGAAATGCATGATAGTGGCTAGGAGGTCGACACCTTAGGACGGGCAGAGACCAAGATGCTCCAAACCAGCCACTGTTCCTTGGTGGTGTACAATGTAGGAGGGCCAGCAGAAGATTCAAGGTTGGCAGATGATTCGGAGGTTGATGATCCAGCAGGAAACAGATGGTCCTGGGATGATTCAAGAGGGTGGAGATGATCTTGCCCTGAAGTGTTCTTTTTAATCTTAGTAGTTTTAATTTAATCGTAGTGGGCGGGAGAGGATGGTCCATGCCAAAAGTTAATGGAAAGTCTCAAAAGGGTGATACCATAATCCCAAACTTTCATTTATCCCTTAGGGAAGTATGCAAAACTAGCCATTGTGAATTTGTGGCTACAAGTAGTTAAAAGGTACACCTGAGCAGCAGGTAGATCGAATGTGTTTCCACAGAAGGCTGAGTCCTGGCAGCCACCTTTGGTGTGGAATCCTCACAGAGGACTCAGGGAGCAGAGTACAGAACAAAGTCGTAAATGTTCCTGTGGATTAAGAGACTATAATCTATAAAGAAATGTTCAAGACAAGTTGTCAACAAACATACAAGTCATTGCTACCTATACAGAGGATTCCACGTTTTTTCATAAAAACAAATATTGCTATGCAGTACAAAATCTTCACATAAAACTCTGAGACTTCCAAGGTGATTATCCAAACTATAAATAATTGTTGCACACAATCATAGTTTTCTGCTTTACACCAAGTAGCATCAAATGTTATTAAAGCAAAAATAAAAAATGTTTTGCTCCTATAACATTTATCAGGAGCAAACTACATGATATCAATTTCCATTGCATTAATCAAAATATTTGCTTCATGGTACCCTAAATTTAGAGCACTTATTCAGATATTTGTGTAAATACACACACACACAGAGAGACACACACACACATACCACTCCTAAGCATAACTATTCTGTGAATGGAGAAGTAAGATGTCAGGACTGAAGTGGATGAAATCAAGCCAAACACTCAGAGAGCAGAGAGCAAGCAGATTGTACATATAACAAGACAGAATGTTTCTCTTTTTAGCCTTTTTTGTATACACAACTTAAATATTTCCACTGAGTCATGAATGAAATACATACATATTCAAATCAAAGCATAATATTGACATATTACTCAATTACTTACCTGCATGTGATTTTAAGATTTAATAATCTGTTTTATTCATTGTGGCACAGCAGCATAGCCTTGGATGAAACGTGACTTTCTTCAATGGCTACATAGTCTTTATAAACATCCTATGAAGGACACTTAGCAAACAGCTACCCTGATCACCATTTTCCCCCTTCAGAGAACATGCAAGGGGCAAAATACAGGGAACAAGCACAAGCACAAAGCCCTCGTCACACTCTGGCAGAGATTTGCCATGTTAATTGCCTGGCACTTCAGGCAACTACTCTCAATTTTCTTCCTTATTGATGTATTTTTTTAGTCTCTTCCAACTCCAAGAGAAGCTCCTTTTGGTCAGAATTTTGCTTTTCTTTCATTTTGCATTTGTCCTTTTGCTTACGTGGATTCATACCAGATGTAGCACAGTGAAGGGTAATCCTCGGGCAATTTGTGACTGACACCCAACCTGAAGCGTGTCCCTGAGGGTTAGCACACAGCACTGGCTGTTCCCCCGGGCCACCATTCCAGGGCCTCCAAATGCATGGGAGCAATATCACAGTAGGGCAAACCTCACAGCATTACTTGAGAAGATTTCATGTACAGAAACCCATGTGTTTTTATATATAGGATATTATATTATGGATGGGAGGAAATCTACATCAATATTCTATTGAATGCATTTTATACATGATCTAATGTATAATTCATAATAAGAAGATAAATATAAGTTGACAGCTATAGAAAAACATCTACCTCTGTCTGAAAGTGGTTGAGGAATGGGTGATGATTTTCATGACTGGCTATCGGTAGGGTGGTTCAACAGCGACACGGAAGTTCAGAAATGTTCCAGTTGTTACATTAACAAGCTACTTTCTTCCTTTGTCCTCGATGCTATATCCTTTCTTACTTAAAAAATGAAAGCGTGGGGGTAAAGTCAACGCTGTTATAACAAGCCCATAATCGTCTGCCTTCGTGTTTTTCAAAGCTTCGTTCAAGAGCCTTTCAAAACATACTCTTGATTTTCCATTAAAATTCGATTTATTGATCTATGTATTCCAAGATGTGACTTCAGAGATCATTTTAAGAAATCAAAAGCACTATTTTTTGAAACATAGTTCTTTGAAAAGTTGTTCCATTGAGTATATCCTATTTTTCAAATTTGGTTGCTGTTTCCTTTAAAATTATATATATATATATATATATATATATATATATATATATATATTCCCTAAGATAAAAAAGTATTCCTGCATGGGTTCACTTTGAAGACAGATCTTTTCAATACTATATTCTTAAAATGGTAAATTTATCTTTTAGCAGATCTAAAGAATTCAAAGGAAGTTAACATATGCTTTTTCAAGATCATAAATGTTTCTTTTTTCACACGAGGATCAGAAGAAAATCTTGATTGCCAAAAATACTTTTTAAAATTCTACTATATATGTATAGATTTCAGGGAAAGAAAAGGTCAAAGCCATGAAATTTCTGACAAGATAAAACAGATGAAAGAGTCCACTTTGGATTCACGATAGTTGTGGTCACACACATAAACGCTAAGTGCTCAAACTAAATGTCATCAGACTGTTAGGTCATCGTTTACTCAGAGGTGCATTTCTTTTGTAGGAATCATAAAAGAAAGCCAATACCTCAAAAGATTCCTTGGTCTGAGCAATTCTTCAGAAGAAAATGCCTAAGAAGGGGCTTACATTTTCAGAAAAGATAAGCAAATCTGTAAAAGCAGAACCATCAGATGTATGTGTCAAAGTATGTTTCTAAGCTCCAAAAACCATAATCCTTACTAACAAGTTATTGTTACCGAAATGGGCTCCCAAAAATACGAATTTATTTGATCCTCATTTAGACAAATAGAATCTAAGTCCATTAGGGCAAACTAAACACTGACTAACTTTTGATGATACTAAGGAACTATTGTGTTTATTCAGGAACCAGCTCTAATTATTAGGTGTGATAATAGAATATAGTAGTCTCATTCTAAAATAATAACTTTCCTGTAGAGACACATACAAAAGTATTTATGAAAAAAAATCTATGCTGTCAAACATTTGCCACAAAATAATCCCCTGGTGGGGGAAAGCAGGAGGAAAGTGTGGAGACTTAGGTAAAACAGTCAATCTGATGCTGATAAACATTGAAGTTGAAGTGACTACACACAGACTTTCATCATGATATAATCTCTAATTTTGTACATGATTAGCAGTTTTATTAATGAAAAATATCACAGCAACCTCTATGTAGTTTTGCTTTCCATGGTTTCAGTTACCTGAAACCAATCATGATTTGAAAATATTAAATGGAAAATTTTAGATATAAATAATTCATCAGTTTAAATTGTGTAGCACGCTGAGTAGCATGATGAAACCTCAGGTCATCTCACTCTATCCAGCCCGGGATACGAATCACCCCTTCGTCTAGTATGTCCACTCCACACACACCACCCACTCATTAATCACCTTGTAGTTTTCAGCTGGTTATCAGATTGACTGTCATAGTATTGCAGTGTCCACATTCAAGAAATTCTTATTTAATAACGGCACCAAATTTGAAGTGTAGTGGGGCAGCCAGGCACGGTGACACACACCTGTAATCCCAGCACTTGGGAAACAGAGCCAGGAGGATTGTCATGAGTTCGGGCCAGCCTGTGCTACATAGTGAGTTCAAGAGCAGCCTGAATTACATAGCAAGACCTTGTTTTTAAAGAAAAGAAAAGACCTCTATATAAACAGTATCTTTTTTTAACATTTGTCCCTCGGACAAATATTCTGATTCATTTTGAAAATCTTAGATATGATGATTTCAATCCTTTAAACTATAGGCAGGATAATTCTTGAATACTTCATCTTTCATGTCTCAATTTACTATTCCCAGTAGGTACATGACAAGAAATCATTCACATGGTTTCCCCTTCAAAAAGTAGGTTAATCATTTTTTGTTGTATACTACATGATGCTATATCTGCAAGTCTTAGTTACTTTTCTCTCATTGCTGGGACAAAATACCCAACACCAAAAAATGAAAGAAGGAAAGTTTATTTAGCTCACAGTTTGTGGAGATTTCAGTCCACAGTCAGCTGGTTCCAAGACAGGTGGCGTGGCTGAGAGGCAACTGTGTGTGGCCACTGCAGCAGATACCAGAAGCAATCAGAGCAAAAGGGCAAAAGCGGGGAGCATACCTCCCTCCCTCCTTTATGTTGTATGCTGGCTACCCACCCCAGGCAAGTGCAGCACTCGCACCACCAATCCCAGAGCTAGACAATGAACCAACCGCAAATGCTAGACTCAGCTGCCTTCAAAAGGCCTGCCCCCCAAAACTAAATGAGGCTTTGAGGGGACTTCTAGATGCAAAACATAACAGCAAATATAAACTGTATACTGTAGTACTGCATACTACATATACTGTACTTTGCAGCTAGCAATCATAAATAGTTTCAACAAAACGTATTTGTATATCGAGACACCTATAGTCTATGATCTCTTAAAATATATAATCACATTCTTGAGTATGCAAAGAGACAGATGCCCTAGAATGCAATTCCATCTGAAGCCCATAACCATACATTCTCACTCTTGTACTTTACCTCTTCATTTCATCAAGCATGGGGGAGTTTCTTTTGGAACTGACAAAAGTATTACCAAGAACGTTCTGCTAAGGTCTTATTTTACTTTATGATTCCACTTTAATGCCCTTATAGCACTTGACTCCATTTTTTTCCCTAAAAACACTAAAGAAAAGTCAGAAACAGAGCTTGAGACACGGTCCCTTTACTTCTGTGAGAAAGTGAAAAGTCAGTACCGACATTGGTCAATGGGGATCTGATGAAAACATCACATGTCAGACAGCATGGCTGGAAGAACACAGAGAGAAGCTGCTTCACTTTAAAGCTCTAAATTGCCTTTCCCTCATAGCCATGCTGTTGGCCATGTGTTTGAGTTTTCCTTTCTAATCGTTTGTTTTTCTAGGAGCTATATTCAAAATTATCTTTAAAATACTAAGCAAAAAAGCAAATAGAAGGAGATGAGAACAATCAGGGAAGCAATTAAAGTTTAATATACTCTATAGGGAAACTAATTGCATAGGAAGTTCAAAATAATAAAAGCTGTTATATCATTTGAAAATATATGATTTATTTTCATTTTGTTCTCTGATTTATTCATATTGTTCTCTAAGCCCCTCTGTCTATTTTATGCTTGAGTGTTGCCATTGAGAAAATCCTTGTGGATACCACTGCACAGTCATGTCAAATGCAAATGAAGTAAAGATGGCAGTCTTCAAGTTGAATTGAAAAATCTGCATATCTCTTTGGCACAATGATATGTGGTATTTATGGTTCCCTGTTTCAAACAGATTCATTGTGCAGCTCCCACATTTATGAATGGGAGCAGCATATTCATCAGTCACCTAGCTCATCACCTGCTCCATTTTGCAAGCAATGTAGCCTACAAAATTTTACGTGTTATTTTCATTTCTCCCCATGTTGCAAGCAACTGCAGGAAACAAACTGTTGGGATTCATCAAGTAATCAATATCTTGTACATTAAAACCTCAGCATCTCTCTATGTAGCCACAGCACATTTAATCACTGTCACTAGCTCTGTGTAATTTTGAAGTGTACAGTGTAAGCCTTAATAAATATTTTATGCTTCTCTTTAGAGGTTTATTTCTATTACTTCTAGAATACCCAGGAAGTAGTGTTTTTATTGTTCTTTCCTCTTGCAAACTCTGCAGTAGTCATTAGTATGGTGTTTATCTTCTACCTTATAATGAATTTGATTTTGATTTTGTGACTTTTAGCTTAAAATATAAATACAGGGAAAATTTTCTTTTCCCCATATCAATTCCAAAATGCCCCAGAGTGTCTTTATCTTGCAGAAATTGTTTCAATAGTGTTTGAATTATTAACAGGTCCTCAGA
Organism: Dolichotis patagonum; assembly: GCA_004027295.1. Lineage (NCBI taxonomy): Eukaryota > Metazoa > Chordata > Mammalia > Rodentia > Caviidae > Dolichotis > Dolichotis patagonum. The sequence goes on from PVJX010032886.1 coordinate 6,453, forward strand.
GGAGCTCCTGTAATGGTTTTGTTGTTTAAGAGTGTCTTGTCACATTCATTTTTAAAGGTAGCGTAATGAATATGGAAAGAACAAATCTGGTCCTTTCACGGATGTTTTCCTAAATGCCTATCAGACTCCCACCAACAAATAAACCTGAAAACACACAAAGAATTAGATTAAGTCTAACTTGCCCTTTGATTTCAAATAATGCAATAGAAACCAAGAACCATTTTTTTTCACTGAAAATTTACTTCTTCATACTACAGCTTTCTGAGTGGTTTTAGCATGTGATTAAGAATTTCTAAAACAATGCCAAGCAACTACTTATTATGACTCGTTTTAAATTTTTCTTTCTAACAAAAAAGAAATCATAGACTTTATTTCTTGACATTAAAAAAAGCCACATCACTATTTCACCTGACGATTTTTGGCAGTAAATTAAAATGGCTGGTGTCCCTCAATTACTCTCTCCCCTCTTTTTGAGTATATTTGCCCTACACCAAATAGCTGGACAAAATACAAAGCACCTGATTCATTAAGCTGGAAACATATTGTCTGTATAGCAAAATAGGATGACAATTTACTATACACAGGCAGGGAAAGCACATTTTGCAACACAGATTTGCAGTTTTTAACCTGGAAACTTAACAGCAAAGGCAATTCTGCTTTACTTTGTTCCCCCTCAAATGCAAAAGAAAGCAATATCTACTTTGTTGTGAAACAGATCAGGGTAATATTTTATATTGCCATAGTCAATTATGTGAAGCTAGGTATCTTTTTCCAACCCTTACAGTCTTCATATTTTTCTGTGCTAATGTTGCCAACAGTACAGACACAGCTTCAAAGCATCTTTGCAGTGTTGGAAAGAGAAGACAGCTGGCACTGCTTAAAGAGTAAACTGAGATGACCAGATTGCTAATTTATAAAACTGGGACAGCACACGTCAGGAGAACATCATTGGAGGTTTTGTGAAGGTAAGTCTCCAGCTATTTCCCTTTGTCAGGTAAAGACTTGTTTACTAAAAAAACAGAAGAAAAAATTCTAAAAGCTTTCCCAGGTAAACGCAAACAAAACAACCTTCAATTAAAAGAATGCTAAAAGATTAAATATTCACATTCAAAAACAATGTTGCACTACTAAATACACATATAAGAGAATTTTAGTTTCCAAGCAGATAGATCAATGAATTCATTAGTCCCACATTCAAAACCCATTACATGGGGCCAGGGATTTAGCTCAATGGCATAAACGCCTGCCTTGCAAGCGCATGGTTGTGAGTTTGATCCCCAGAACCAAAAACAAAAAACAAACAAAAAAAACATTACATCCTGGGTATAATAAAATGTTACCTATAAGAAGACAGTGATACAAATGTGAAAATCACGGACTTCCAGTTGTTAGCAATTAATGACATTCTTGTTTTACTTTGACAATGAGGCTTCATCTTATATATGCTATAGACTTTCATGTTACTCCTGATAACACTAGAATATTAAGCTCTGACCAAAGAAGATGGAAAATGAGGTAACTGTAAATGGCAGTCTGGAGGAGGGGCCAACTATGGGCAACTGAGATGGCAAATTCACCTCAGCACATAGAGCAGTTCACACTATCTTCTGCATTGTCTCCTTAATTTTTCATTATTTTCGTAGATATTTCAAAGATTCCTATCTAAAATTGACTTTGACTTTCATGACTTTTAAAAATGTTGCGTACCTACAGATTTGCCCAATTCAAAGAAGAAATTTGGCTTCAGAAAAGTTGCAACTTGCAAGAGGTCACCCAGCTACAAAGCAACAGAATTGGACTCAGAATTCTGAACTAATCTTTGGGTCAGTGTTCTTTCTTCTAATTTATTTCAAGTAAAATTGGAGAACAAATACTAAGATTAAAAGCCTACAATTCTATATGGCATTGTATTTCATATTTTCCCAGGGGAAAGCAGAGAGAAATGCTGCTAATTTGTATATGATTAGATAAAGTGGAGCCTTCATGGAATAATTTTGAGTTGTTTATGCCATGTTGCTATATTGCTTTGTTTTGCAAACACATTACTTACAACTTATATAACCATTCCCCAGATCTTTAGAAAAAAAGGGAAATGTAAAATATCCATTATGAATCACACATGCTAAAATTTCTGTATTAAGTGGAAACCCCTAATGCGATTGTGTTTAAGCTCTACAATATATTAATATTCAAAGGCCTAATTGAGGCAATAACTCTTGGACATAAGATAGATTCACAATGGGGAACCAACACATATAAGCTTTTATTTAGCCCTCAATATTAAGGTTTTCACCAGACATAACTAAATAGTCCTGGGAAGAAATCATTACCTCAGAAAATATATTTTTATATGCAATGATAGAGACTCATTTCTTTGGAAGTTTCTTGTACTTTTATTTTTATTTTTTGCATAAAGCTGAGGAAGTGTCTCAGTTAACACATCAAGGCATCTCTGATGGATTGTTATTCCATTGTTATTCCAAAAATGTGGAGCAACAGAAAGATGAATATTACATTGAAACTGATTGCGATTTCTCGTACAAATTGTCAGCGTTATCAAGAAACAAAAACAACTCTTAACTTGATAACAAGAAAACATGAATCTTTCAAAGAATTTTCTTTGTTCTTCTGGCTTACATTTTGTGGCCCTTGAATAAAATGAAAAGTAAATACTGACCTGAATCTCTATGATACGTAATGTCAAAAAGAAAATTCAGTCACAATATATCAATATAGTTGGCCTTCCATATCCACAAATTCCACACCTAAGTATTGAAGCAAATGCAATTAGAAAATATTTTTAAAAGACATCTCTACTGAATAGATATAGACTCTTTCCTGTCGTTATTCCCTAAACAATAACGTCATTCAATTCTACTTGAAATAAATTAGAACAATTCCCAAAACAACATACTAGTAAAATATACTATAAACAATATAGTATAGTATTTACACAGTATATTAGCTACTATAAGTATCTAAAGATGATTTTATAGTACACAGAAAGATGTGCATAGGTTATATGCAAACTTTGCCACTTTATATAAGGGACATGAGAACCTTCAGATTTCGGTACCTTAGGGAGAAGGTGTCCTGCAGATACCCCACGTACCAAAGGAAACACAAGTACAAATGTGCCTCAAGTAACACTAGCTAATAGTTAAACTAAATCCTTGATGAAATTCTACCAAGTGCCATTCTAAATATGGAAGTTATACATTTTAGAAGACAATCTACTAAAATAAAGTTCAGGTGACCACAGAATCTGATCGTTAAGCTTGGTTCTGTTCATATATCTGTTAGCACCCACCCCCTTCACCATTCCATGAACATCCCCCTTATCTCTATCTGAATTTCAGCACTCATGCAATTCATTGGTTCAACTTAAAATCAGCTGATGTAAGTTTTTTGTCACATCCACAAATTCAATGCTAGTATAAAAAGTGTGCTATATAGTAGTAAATACACTAGGATGTGAGCATTTCTGCCTACTTCTCAAATGCATTCTGACAGGTACATCAGAATAAAGGAACTAATTATAATGACATGATCAGAGGATGTGATCAGGGTTTGGTTCAATTTGCTTTGCTTTAATTTAGTGTGGCTTTCTCATGCCTTTCTGATAACCACATTTTCTGACATTCACACTTTTCATCTTATCCCATTAGACTTTGCATACCTGCAGTTGAGTTGGTCTTGGTGTCTCCATGCATGCACTCTACAGCTGTCTAAGCAAAGACTCCAAATACCTCCATCTACAACAGCTATTTATTCACTCCCCGATATTTGGTCATGGGAGTCTAAGAAATTTTCCTCTGTCCCTCCTTCTCTGAACATAAGATGATTCCATTTCTACTCTGTTGAAGCACAATGCTGAAAGGAAGTAGGAAAAGAAATTCTTGTTCCATAATTGCATTTCAACATTTTCTGTTATAATCCCAAAGTGAAATCCCATATCCCAAAATCAGGTTATTACTGGAGGCCTAGTCAGGTGTATTCACATCTGACCTCTACTGCCTTTCTCCCTCCTAGCTCAGGGAAATCTCAAACCTCACCTGTACCCTGTGCATTGGGTTGAGGGGCACAGTGTACTGCACAGTATGTGTGCAATTCCAAGTACATTTGCTCATTCTACACTAGGGAGTCTAAGGAATCTTTCATTTGTTACATAGCACCTTTTATGAATCCACTGGCTCTTTCAAGTCAGAAACCTAATGAAACAGATTCTCCAGCTAAAATACAAAAAACAAAGACCAAAATACATTCTTGAATTTCATGCCTCACAATGCCTGTTTTCTGGGATTCAGGGATTTTCAAATATAATCTGTATTAAACCTATCTTTTTCTCTCAATGTGTAAGATTCTGTAGACTACAATTTTACTTTATTCCCCAAATCCAACCTGGCCCTTGGGCCTCAAAAAGCATTTTCCTCCAGGCTATTACTTCTGCTCTGGTCTACAAAAATCTATTGGGATCTTGAAAATTGAGAATTTCTTTCTCTTTATGTTACTAAGGTACCACTATTCAGTGAACAGTTAATATAGAAAGAATACATATCTGTCTCAAAAGAGAAAAATAAAGGTAGTATTGATTTTTTAAAAATTGGTGAAGATCTGATAAGACTCTGCCTTCACATCATTGCACATCCTTTGTTGAACAATTACTCTATATAACTAAAAAGTCTTACATGACTAGAGCTTGTTAACAAGTGCAGCTTCATTTCTCTCTTTTTTTTCCCCAAGCAAATAAGTGCCTAGGTCCAAGCTGCCTAACTGGAAGTCAAATCATGCTCCTGAGTTCCTAAGACCTCCACATACATACAAATTGTTCAAGACCAGGAGGTCCCACTCAGCTCAAGGAGATGTCAGTCCTGTGCAAGGGCATCAACAGTGAGTTCCGGGACCTAATAAAATCAGTGCTTTTTTGCGTCTCTTTGCAACACTGTGTGGCCATCATGAGTGCCTGGCTCTCTACAAGTTGATGCATGATCTTTGTCTACAGAAGGCAGGATGTCCTTGTTAGCTCAGTCCCAGAACACGTCACCATGGAGTGTCCATGTTTGGCACTGAAGCTATGCCATGTTTTGTCTCATACTCTCTCACTCAGTTAGTAGTTCTCACAGTGTCAGGCTAAGGTAGCTGGATTTAAACAATATTCTCATACCACTTAGGTTGAACCACTTCACACCTGAACTCTCAGATCCATGCCTTGAGTCTGAGTTCCTGGCCTGAATTCATCATTTTCTTTGCCCTTGCACCTCAACTAGCACCACATAATCCACACGAGTCAACTTTCCAGTTGATCTTGGGAAGAAAGTTGATGCTCTATTTCCATAGACACTATGGGTTCCTAGAGTAAACTGTCCCATTCCACCTCCTGGTCAGCTTCACACCCCCTCACAAATGTCATTTCAATAAAGTCACAAGAAATGCTGGCTGCACTGCCTCAGAAAAATGGCTGCTAGCTTACCAACTTTAATGTAACTTAGTGAAGTACCTAAGAAACACTTCCAGGGATAAGAACACATGCTTTTCCCCACACACAGAATCAGGCTAGGAAAAAGCAAAAAGTATGATCTTGTTACAGGATTTTTTAAAACTTAATGGAAAAGACACACACTACATGCATATGCTTAGTCGTATGCATAGCCACTTCTAAACTTGCCCAAAAACATAATAACGTACATCAACTGAGTAGTGAAAAATTCTAATTTCATTTATTTTGTTATCTGAAAATCTTCTATTTCTAAACTCAGTCCTACCCATCACAGTTCCTTATGATGATTTTTACTTTATAAGTAACAGTGTGTAAAGATGAGTCAAACCAGCCTCTTACTTCTTCTTCACAAGAAATGGCATATTTGGTACTATTGTTAGTCAATCTAAAACATCAGCCAGGACCATGAGGAACCACTTGTCTAAGCAGTAGTCTTCTGAATAGAAGGATTGAGTAGTAAACACTAAGTACTTACTTGATGTGATAAAAGAAGCTCATAAAGCTATTTGAAACTAGGAAGAGGATATCCATAAAACTTACATTTTTGGTATTCTTTTTCCTTCACATCTTATCCTAACCTATACAACCACTTCAGAAAAGGTCAAAATCATTAATTTACAGCAGGGCTGCAAAACAGCTTGATTTGTTATCCTACAATCAAAATGCTGGATAAAGAGAATTTCACGCTGTCACAAAAGAAAAATACTTGAAGAACATATTTCTAGGACGATAATACGTTCTTTGAAGAAATCACATACATGTTAAGTAATGCCTCAGTCCATTTAGACTGCTATTTTAAAAATACCACAGACTGGGATATTGAATTCAATGTGTCAGCAGATTCAGTGTGTGATGAGGGTTCCTTTCCTGGTTCACAGATGATGCCTTCTGACTGTGTTATTCCATGGTGGAAGAGCATAAAATAGCTCTCTGGGGTCTCTACAAGAGACTAATTCATTCATCATTCCGCCATCCTCCTCACGTAATCCCTTCCCCAAAGGTCCGTGTTTTTAAACCATCAGTTATTATTAGGTTTCAGTACATGAATTTAGGGAAGGAAACAAACATTCGGGTCATAGCAACCATCTTCAAGCATATTTTAATCTCACCTACTACACGATAAGCATCCATATAATTATATTCACCAGATTCCTACTGTCAGTCATTCTGAATATGAGGGACACATTTGCTATGAGCAAATCACTTCATAGAGTCACCTCTTGACAACTACTATGCATAATGCTGCTTAGCTCGTAACCTAACTTTTGTTAAAAACAAAACTAAACTTCTTTACAGTATATATAATTGAAGGAGAAAGTAGACAAAAATAACTTCAATCACTGAATTTGCACAGAAAAATAGTTTGTACATTTCGTTATTTCCATAGCATTCATTTCACAAAAGCCAGTGGGAACTTTCTTTCTCCTCTGCACTACTACACAGATTCTTTCCTGGCCTATGTTTTGCCTCTAGTTATCTTGCCACAAGCTGAGAAAGGCAGAGGTCTAATCTGTGTTCATGTCATTATTTCAATAATCTAAGTGCAATGTTTATGTTTTAAATATTAAATATGGTAAATAGTCTCTGAAAAGGGGACACATTGTATTGCACAATACTGTACTTTCCTTTTTTAAAAACTATGCAAACCCAATCATTCAATTATACATATATCTCAACTGCAAACTTGGAGCACTGAAAGAGTTCTTTATTTATCATAAACCTTTGGACGGGATTTTTTTGACACCTACACACAGGAAATCTTCTGGCTCTTCTATTATCTCATGGAGCTGTGTGGTTTTTTTTCAGATCACCCCACAGTTGCTTTTACAGCAGCCGCATAAATAAACAACACTCAGGCTCACTGGAAAACGATGGAATCTTTGTCAGCACAACTTCGTGAAGAACATTCTCTCTTGCTGAAAAAAGAACTTATAATTTAAAAGTAGAGGTAAGTCTATGGAGGAGCTGTCAGCCAGAGCCCTCCACATGCACGGAGATTTACCTGCCTCAGACCTCTGAAAGGACTGCAATACCTCCCTTTATCACCTAGTTTTCACTATGCCTTCCTTGCTCCTTTTTGTTATTTTGCCTCCAAAAGTCTTTGTCCATTGTTGTAGTCAGAGTTTACAAGAGAAAAGATTTACTACAGGACATCTAATTTATAGGCTTATTTTCTAATATTCACTCAAAGAGTCAAAGAGATCTGTCCACACACTAGAGACCCAAAGAATAGAGCTGAAGACCTAGAGCCCATGGAAATGTCCTCCATGAGTCCAACTGGAGGCCTAGAGCCCAAACAATGTCTTATGCAAGTCTGTAACAAGGATCTACACTGGGAAACCCCGAAGGTCAGTGGTGGAAGCTGGAATGTCTGTACTAACAGGATAAACAATTTGTGCCAGTAGACTGAGGGATCTGCACGGGAGCCAGGAAGTGATAAGGACCAGAGCTCCCCTACAAAGAACCACAGCCAGCCTGAGCAACAGCAAGGATCCACGCTCCGCCAACGATGAGAACAGCTGAGTTCATATGAGCAAAACCAGCATGACGAGCTTCTCCAGGAGAACCAACAGCACCATCCTCCACTCCAGTTCTCTTTTTATGCTGTTGGTAACAGTCCTCAGCTGGATCTTCAACACCCACCACCACATTGATTCAGTTCAGTTGCATGTAATGAGGTGTGTAATAAGTTCACCATTCGTTAACCCACCACATCCATATAAAACTCAGCTGGATAGTTTTACTAGGAGAAATAGAATGAGCAAATCAAGTATCAAAGGGGGGTCTTTTTAAAAAGCATTAAACTGAAAGATCTACTGGTGAACTTGTTACGACAGGGAGCATAACCAACTGTCCACAAACCTGGTTCTCTTTACTTCTCAAAACTTGTTGATAAACTATATTATACTGGCTAAGAAAGTCATCAGTGATCATCACAAAACTGAATGTTAGGTGCATTGTTGACCCACAATTCTTGTTTGATGGAAGTAAAACAACTTGCTGACATCTGGTTTCCCTATCAATGTGAAACAAGAGTCCTGACTGTAGTAGTAGGATGGTCTGTTGTGTGGGACACTTGTGCTCTGTCCATTCTTCCATTTCCTGCAGGCTTCTGTCTCTGTCTAATGGGAAATCTCAAGCTCAACAGATGATCTCCATTGCTAACAGGGCCTTCAGTTAATCTACCTAAGGTATCTCAGTGCAGGGGGAGCAGGCAAACACTAAGACGTCTTCAGTGGTTACAGTTCTCTACTGTCTCGGTTTAAGGTAAATTACCTGACACACAGATTTAAAGCACATAGCTTTTGCTTATAAATTTTGGAAATTGTATACCTGAGAATTCATGAACTAGACAAAGCCTAACAAATTAAAGGCTAAAAGATAAACAGTTTACCAACCAGATATTAATGTTTAGTTAACTAACCAGTTATGCAGAGAAAAGTATTCACCTCTGCCAAGTTTACTGTTCAGGAAATTTTGGTTGTGATCATATTTTTAAAAAGCAATATTCTTATCAAAGACTATGTCCTAAGGCATTGTGATCAAAACTGTGATTAGCAATAAGAATTGTTCCATTTAGAATAGGAAAACATACAATGTTGACTATTTTACTAAATTATTGTCTTTATTTCATGTGCTTTTCTGTAGCAATTAAAAAGTCATTTTCTATACTATAATTACTTCAAAACAAACGTATTACACTATTTCTCTTGGGTTAAGTAAGCAATCTGCGAAACAAACTTTCAGAATGTCCATTAGCTGGCATAACTCTCTCCCTATATATGTGTGTGTGTACAAGTAAAAATTGCAGTCTAAATATATGTAAATTTCATTACTATAAAATATTACTTTCATTTTCATTAAGTAATCTGAAAGTTTCCTATGTCAATAAGGAGAAGGAAGTATGAGAATACCCACGTTTTGCACCTCTGCCATTTGTGATTCCAGCACAGTTTATAAGATAGATTACTTGGTTCCTTTCACTTTGGGCCTCACTGCAGAAAAGAGTGAAGCTCCTTGAAGAGGACCTGACTCTGAGGCAGTGAACTGTGTCCCCCACAAAATTCATACAATTTGCGTTAATCCCCAGTGTGAATACTTCTGGAGTTAGAGCCTCTGGAAAGGTAAGTATGGTTAAATAAAGTTACAGAGAAGGCCCTTTCTCGGCTAAGTGTAGTTTCCTTGTAAGAAGACAAGAAACAGCACAGCTGCCCTCTCCCTCTTGGCAAACAGAGGAAACCAGGTGCAGACATAGTAAGAAGGAAGCCCTCTACAAGCCAGCAGGAAAACCCACACCAGTCAGCAATCTGCCACCACCCTGACCCTGGCCTTCCAGACCCCAGACTGTGACAAAAGTAAATTTCTGTGATTTAAGTCTCTTGGTCTGTGGAGTTTGTGTGGCAGCCACAGCTGCTTAATGCAGTAAACAATGTATGCTTTGGAGCTGGAGGAAAAAGAGACGTCATCACACATTCCTGTAAAGAGAGTGACGTCATGTTATGCAAGAAATGTGATTTTAGGGGCAATGGTTCCATTTTCAGTAGAAACAGATTTAAAATTACTCAAATCAGAGCCAGACATGACCTCCTATTCTATGTGAGGCCATTTTGTTTATGTAAGGAGGAAAATGGAATAAAAATGGGCCGCATAATCTAGTTTGGTTTGACTTTAATACTTCCTGATGAAGCAGAAACTCACATAACTAAGGTAAAAATTCATAAGTATATAAAGTTGGGGGCAAAAGAAGTTATTTTAGACATGAAATTCATTATTGGAAGAGACAAGAATATTGAAGAAATTCAGAATGTCTCATTGAACCTAAATCAAAAGTTTCTCTAGTCAATTATTTTATATTACTTATTTATCTTGGGATAAAAGAGGAAACTGCTCACAGACTTAAAAAGAAATGTCTTATCACATTATTGGTAGTATTGAAAATACATGAAATAGCAGGAAATGGAATTTAACATCACATCTCGAAAAGGCATGAATAATACTCTGATGCTAGGAGAAAAATCAGCCTTTCCAAAGGCGGGTAGTATTTTCTTTCCCTAGGAAATACCACGACGTGGCTGCACTCTGGCCGCAATAAATTCACTGGGCAGCGCTCCCCGCCTCTGGATACACACAGTACCTTTGTGTTTATAGTTTTGCTTTTGCCATATTTAGTGTTTAAACAACAGGATGATTTCACAAAATCTAAATTTCTCCCTTCTCATGAAAACATCAAGCAATCCAACAGATTTTATTGGAACTGAGCAGCAACTGTCCCTTTATCTGAGCATGACTGTTTGCTCCTCACCGATTCAACAGACACCCGTGGAGTTTCGTATCTTACTCTTTTCCAGGCATCGCCACACATGACCACTTTAATGCGGGGAGTCTTCTGTTTGTTGTTCTTTCCTCCTGTCAATACATTTCCTTCTCTGAGATTTCAACATCTGGATGACAGCTGGAGTAGGTAAAAAGACAACAATCATAAATTTCACCCTGAAAACCACACCTTAAGAATATCAAAATGTTAAAAATAAAAAATATCCAGCAATACACAAGTACTTTAAATTGTTATAGTTTCAGTATATGTAATATCTATTCAGTACATATGGTCAGTGTTAGAACATACCGCCTCCTTCATTGAATTATTCAAATAAAAATCTACTAGATCCTAGGATTGGCTAAGAAATCTCAACCTCATACAATGTTCACAATATAAAAAGGGGATCTTATAGCACTCAAGTAGATACTGAGGGAGGCCATTCCCCAAAATTCCAAATAAGCAGAGATCATCAATTTCTTCTAATGTTAGAATAAGTAAATGAAAAATTGAGAGTGAACACAGAGGAAACTTAGAGGAAGGAGTTCACCAAAAAAAAATGTAGAAATTTGGGAAAGTAACCCTATCACAAAGATTCTGAACACAGACATAGAAATAGCACCATAGAAACAAAAGAAATGTCTAAGAACAGTTGACCTGTTTTTAAAGATTCAAGGTTAGGTGAATTGGAAGTGTTCTGTTATCACATTGACATCCATCTCCAGAATTCTTCCCATCTTCTGCAACTGACACTGTATACATAAAAATTAACTTCCCTTTTCCTCCTCCCCTCAGTCCCTAGCAATCATTAGTCTACTTTCTTCCGCTATGAATATGAATCTAACTATGCTAAGAATCTCATAGAATTGGAATCATACAGTATGTGTCCTTTCTGACTGGTTTATTTCACTTACTAATTTTAAATGAATGACATGGTAAATTTTACTTTATTCCCAATTTTAAAATCAGAAATAAAGAAGATTCAAGAAAACACTGCTAATACATGGGAGTAGAAAATCAAAAGGAGAAAATTAAACCAAAAATAGAAGACCCTAGGTTAAATTTTAAAAAAAAGAAAAAAAAAACAAGGCTAATAGGACAAAAGACAGAAATAATAAAAGAATTGCAAATAAATAGAAAATACTCTTAAGATCTCCCGAGATCTAGCCATGGTGGAACTTAGGCGGCTGAACAAGAAAGCAATTCGACTACCTTCCGGGTAAGTGGCCCTGGCGTGAGCCTGGAAGAAAACCAGCCAGCTTCTCCTGTGAGCCTATGGGCGCTCGGGGTGAGAATCAAACATCCCATCCCTTCCACTTTGCCTCCCCACTCCCCATCCCTTAGCAACGGGGGTGAGGGGCAGAGGTCTTGGGATGATGACCATATGCAATATAGCAAATATGGGAGGTTCCTTCTATCTTCTCTTTGAAGGCAAATGGTATTTTCACTGTTCTGCTTTGTTCTGATTGTTTTGCTCTATCCAATATTCTCTTTCAATTAGTTTTATAATGTTCTGTTTTTGGTTTGATTTCGCTATACCTGATTGAATGGACAACAATTGTGAAGATAACAAGATATACTAAGAAGGTATCCTGCTGTGAAGTTCTGTACCAATTTTACTGCAATGTCTTGAATGGCTTTGTTCTGTCTTGCTCTGTTGTATTTTGCTATCTTCAAAATAAACTTTAAAAAAAACAAAGAAAATGCTTTTAAAACTGACAGGGATTTGGCAACGATTTCTGCAGAGTTCTTGAGCATGATTTCAATGGCATGAGAAACAAAAGAAAAAACTAGATAAATTGACTTCATGAAATTAAAATTTTGGGCATCAGAAGAGACTATCAACTGAGTAAAAGAAAACCTGTAAAATGGGAAAAAATATTTTCAGATTACATACCTGATAAAAAATTAATATTCAGAACATATAGACCATTCTTATAACTCAACAACAGAAAATAAACAACCTGTTTCAAAAATGGATAAAGAATTTGGAAAGGAGTTTCTACAAAGAAGACATACAAATTACCAATAATCACATGAAAAGATGATGAACATTACTTAAGACAATGAAATCAAAACCACATATCACTTCATACCCACTAGGATGACTATTATCAAAAAATAGGAAATAAGCTTTGATGAGAATGTTAAGTAACTGGAGCCCTTGTGCACTGTTTTAGAGAATATAAATTGCTGTGGAAAACACAATGATAATTCTTTCTAGTTATATGAATTAGAATAGTCAGAATAGTCAGAATCAGAACAACACAAGGGAGAATGCTAATTCCCAGTTTCTGAGAGGGGCAACAAGGAGTCATTTAATAGGCATAGAGCTGCAGTATTACAAAATGAAAAGAGTTCTGCAAATAGATGATTATAAATAAACAACTTCATGAAGTCATTTAATATCTCTTATCTGGATACTAACGTAGTTAAGATAGTAAATTTTATGTCATGTATATGTTACCACAATTTAAAAGCTGGAAAATATGGCACTGAGATCATGTCCAGCTAAGTTGCTGCTCAAGAGAATAGAATCTAGAAAGTGAGTGACAAATCTACAACCTTAGTATCTGAAAAACACTATTCCTAGCATGTAGTAAGTACTAAAGAAAAGGTAGCTATGATTATATTTATGGAAGGGAAATGCTAGAAGACTTTTATGATGCAGAAAAAAGAATAAATAAATAGACTTGAGTTTGCTATAATGTATACTATCATGTTAACATCTTTCTTGATAAAGTATCTGCTTTCTAATTTGCCCAGACTTTAAGCTATTTTCTTGTTACACAGTTTTAATCTCATCACTGCTGTCCTTGTAATTAT
>PVJX010032887.1:0-20102 GCA_004027295.1 Dolichotis patagonum
TGGAGCAGAACTGTTAACAGTCTCACTGTTTGAATGTCTACTTTACATGTTTTAACTTTGTAATTTGAACAACTATTTCCAAGAAGTCAGTATGTAATTTGTCAAGTAATAATTTCTTAGGTTTTTTTGTTGTTGTTCTTTTCCTTTTTTCCTTGGAATTCTGTATTGTTGCTAGTCTTTATTCTGTTTTGGTTTTTTTTCTCTCTTTAAATAAAATTTAAAAAAAAGAAACCACTTTGTTCAAAATCCCTTGCAGTTGTTGTGATTTACACTGAAAGTGGTTCAAATCCGTGTGTAAGTCACAGGGCTCAGAAAGCATTCAGTAGCATTTCAAGGCTGTTCTTTGCTAGAAAGTGGTTTAGCTTATTCACCAGAGTATGACGTGATTTTGGGAAAAAACCCATTTTGTATGAAATCCCGTTGTAGTTCTTGTGATTTACCCTGGAAATACTTCAAACACAAGTGTAACTCACTGTGTAGAAAGAGCATTCTGTAGCATTTCATGGTTGTTCTTTGCAAGAAAGTGGCTTAGCTTAGTTACCACTCTATGACATGATTCCGGGAAAAAACCAGTTTTGTATGAAATCTCTTTGTAGTTCTTTTGATTTCCATGGGAAACACTTCAAACACCAGTGTAACTCACTGTTTCAGTATCATTCAGTAGCGATTCACGAGTGTTTTTTCCTAGAAAGTGGCTTTGCTTATTCGCAATAGTATGACATAATTTTGGGAAAAAAACACGTTTTGTACAAAATCCCTTTGTAGTTTTTGTGATTTACACTGGAAACACTGGAAACACAAGTGTAACTCACTGTGACAAAAAAGCATGCAGTAGCAATTCACGGTTGTTCTGTCCTAAAAAGTGGGTTTGTGCATTTGCCACACTGTTATATGATTTTGCTAAAAAGTGCCCTTTGTACAAAATCCCTTTGTAGGTCTTGTGATTTACACTGGAAACACTTCAGACACAAGTGTACTTCAGTGTGCTGAAAGAGCATTCAGTAGCAATTCATGATTGTTCTTTGCTAGAAAGTTGGTTTGTCTCTTTGCCTCAGTATGACAATGATTCTGGCGAAATACCCGCTTTGTACAAAATCGTTTTGTAGTTCTAGTAATTTACATTGGAAACAGTTCAAATACAAGTGTAACTCCTTGTGCTTAATGAGCGTTCATTAACAATACACATTTTAAAAATTGTTTTTGTTTTATTTTAAAAGGGAGTAAAATTAAATACAACAAAACAGAACAGAACGGGACATAAGAAAGCCTAAATTTCAAAGCTGGACAACAAGAGATCGTCACTATCTGTCATATTGTCTCTTGTTTTCTTCCAAATAGTTGTCCTTATCTTTGCATATGGGGAGCTCATACTAAATACCATAGCCAATCTTTTCACAAGATGTGCAGTTCACTGGCTCCCACTTGCTAGGCAGAGAGGAGGGGGAGGGGGGACATGGGATGGGGGACAGGACGACATGAGATGTCTGATTCTCAGCCCACATGTCTGCAGGCTCACAGCCGCCCCCCCCCAGAGAGGAGAGGAGTTCCTTGTTCTCCTGGCACCCCGAGTCAACCGCATGGTGAATGTCCTGAGGCACCAGGGTCTCTCCCCTGCAGGCCCCCCAAAGACCACCATACTCACCTGCTATTTCTTTCTGATGAATTGACCAGTCCACTTCCAAAGTTCTGAAATGGCCAAGAGACCACAGAAAGAATTCTCTTTAGGCCCCTCTCTGAAACCAGCAGCTACAGAGATCTGCTGGCCTTGCTTCAGGTCCACAACAATACACTTTTGTTCTTTCCTAGAAAGTTGCTTAGCTTATTCACAAGAGTATGTCATGATTTTAGGAAAAAACCCGATTTGTTCGAAATTGCTTTGTAGTTCTTGTGATTTACACTGGAAACACTTCAAACACCAGTTTAACTCACTGTGCAGAACGAGCTTTCACTAACAATTCAGGGTTTTTTCCCTAGAAAGTGGCTTTGCTTATTCATCACAGCATGACATGATTTTGGGGGAAAAAACCCCCGCTTTGCATGAAATCCCTTTGTAGTTCTTGTGATTTACACTGGAAACAATTCAAATAGAAGTGAAACTCACTGTGCTGAAAGGGTATTCAGTAGCAGTTCACAGTTGTTCTTTGCTAAAAAGTGACTTTGCTTGTTCTCCACAGTATGACATGATTTGGGGAAAAAACCGGTTGTGTATGAAATCCTTTTGTAGTTCTTTGATTTACACGGGAAACACTTCAAACACAAGTGTAACTCACTGTGCTGAAAAAGCTTTCACTAATAATTCATGGTTTCTCTGTGCTAGAATGTGGCTTTGCTTATTTGCCACAGTATGGCATGATTTTGGGACAAAATCTGATTTGCACAAAATCCTTTTGTAGTTCTTGTGATTTTCACTGGAAACAGCTCAAGACAAGTGTAACTCACTGTGCTGAAACAGCATTCAGTAGCCATTTACATTTTTTCTTTTCCAGAAGGTTGCCTTGCTTATTTGCCACAGCATGACATGATTTTTGAAAAAAACTGCTTTTCCAAAATCCTTTGTAGTTCTTGTTATTTACACTGGAAACCCTTCAAACACAAGTGTAACTCACTGTACTGAAAAAGCATTCAGTCACTTCCCTAGAAAGTGGCTTTGGGCATTTGTCCTAGTATGACATGATTTTGGGAAATAAAACACTTTGTATGAACTGCCTTTGTAGTTCTTGTGATTTACAATGGAAACACTTCAAACACAAGTGTAACTCATTGTGCTGAAAGAGCATTCAGCAGCAATTCACAGTTGTTCTTTTCTAGAAAGTTGGTTTGCTTCTTTGCTTCAGTATGACATGATTTTGGAAAAAAAAATACCCGCTTTGTAAGAAATCCCTTTTTTGTTTTTGTGATTTACACTGGAAGCAGTTCAAAGATAAATGTAACTCACTGTGATGAAAGAGCATTTTGTAGCACTTCATGGTTGTTCTTTGCTAGAAAGTGGGTTTGCTTGTTTGACACAGTATATCATGATTTTGGGAAAAAATCCACTTTGTATGAAATCCTTTTGTAGTTACTGTGATTTACACTGGAAACACTTCAGACACAAGTGTAACTCACTGTGCTGAGAGCATTAAGTAGCAATTTATGGTTTTTCTTTCCTAGAAAGTGGCTTTGCTTATTTGCCACAGTATAACATGATTTTGGGAAAAAAACTGGTTTGTACGAAATCCCTTTGTAGGTCTTTTGATTTACATGGGAAACACTTCAAACACAAGTGTAATCACTGTGTTGAAAGAGCATTGCTTAACTCGTTTATTCTCTCCTAGAAAGTTGCTTTCCTTATTCACCACAGTATGTCATGATTTTGGGAAAAAATCCAGATTGTATGAAATCCCCTTGTAGTTCTTGTGATTTACCCTGGAAACACTTCAAACACAAGTGTAACTGACTGTGCTGAAAAGAGCATTCAGTAGAAATTCTCAGTTGTTCCTTGCTAGAAAGTGGCTTAAGTTATTTACCACAGTATGACATGATTTGGGGGAAAAAACCGGTTTTGTACGAAATCCCTTTGTAATTCTTTTGATTTATATGGGAAACATTTCAAACACAAGTGTAATTCACTGTGCTGAAGTAACATTCAGTAGCAATTCATGGATTTTCTTTTCTAGGACACCCGTTCTAGGAACAATTTTCTTTGCTTCTTTGCCACAGAATCACATGATTTGGGGGAAAAATAGTTTTGTACAAAAGCCCTTTGTAGTTCTTGGGTTTTGCACTAGAAACAAGTCAAACACAAGTATAACTCACTGTGCTGAAAGAGCATTCAGTCACTATTCATGGTTGTTCTCTCCTAGAGATTGGGTTTGCTTATTCACCACATTATGACATGATTTGGGGACAGAACCAGCTTTGTATGAAATCCCTTTGTAATTCTTGTGATTTGCACTGGAAACACTTCAAACGCAAGTGTAAATCAACAATAAGTGTGTGGCAAAGCAGCTATTTGCTAAAGAAATTAGTTTACTTAATGAAATCAACTTGTGTAGAAGGAAGGTTTGTTCTATTCATTAAGACACCCAGAGAATGATCCCAAAGGCATTTCAGAAATACTCAAGACAAGCTATGATCTTGAAGGTAAGAATTTCAGAGTGATATCCATATAACTTTATCATTTGCTCCATACCTGTCTCACATATCTGTTCCTTGCACTACAATACAGCACCCTTCAGACCCCTAGGTGTGACACAAGGAGAAAGATATGGCTGCATTCAACTTGCATTATTTCTGCAGGTATTCAGAGTATCTGGGCTGTGAGGTAATGACAGCCTTTACCCAGATTTCAAAGGATTTGGCAGATAACCTGGGATTACAGGTAGAGACTTATTACAATGACAGAGCCACTGAAGATGATCCCAACTAGGTGAATACCAAGCAGAAGTGTGGGTTCAAGGCCACCACAGAAAGTTCAGAACCATAGAGCAACTGGCATGCAAATCCAGCCTGAGAGAGCTGCAGGTACAGAACTCCAATCTGTAAAAGCTGCTGAAGCATTCCCTGAGACCTTGGGGACTCACAACCTTCACCTTTTTATCCCCAAAGACAACATGTAGAATCAAAGATTATTCTAGACTCTCAATTTAATGTTGCTTGCCCTTTTGATTGTTTGCAGTGAGGTTCTATTCAGACATTTTGAAAACTGTAAGAGGTAGAGTCTAGTGGAAGATATTTAGGTCACGGGAGGTGTGCCTTTGGAGGATATAGGGGACTTTAGTCTCTTGCGAATCGTTTCTGTTTTCTTTGCTTGTTTGTTTTTTTCAGTAGTGGGATTGAACCAGAACCTTACCCTGAGGCATTGCACATCCCTAGGATGTTTTTTATTATTTCACTTTGAGACAGGGTCTCATTAAGTCACTGAGTTGCCCAAGGTGATCCTCCTGCCTCAGTCTCCCAGAAAGCTGAGATTACAGGGATTTAACACTGATATTTCTTTATTTTTCACATCTTTATTATAAGGTGAGACATTTTTTGCTGTGCCATTTGCTCCCTCTAATGATGTACCACCACTGGCGCAAAGCAATGGTGCTAACTGATCATGAACTGCGGTGTATTAACTAATGGTCAACTTGTAATACTCAGCTGAACTGACTCAGCATATCTAAGGATTGTTGCCAATAGCATAAAAGGACCTGGAAGTGAAGATGGCATGCTGCTGATTGCGCTGGAGAAGTTTGTCATGCTGCCTTCCTGATATGAACTCAGCTGTTATTGTTGGAGTTCAGGTCCTTGATTGTCACTGAGGATGGCTGAGGTTCTCTTCAAGGGAGCTGTGGTCCTTACTTTGAACAACACTTCCTGGCTCCAGTGTACATCACTCAGCTTGCTGGCACAAAGCCTTCATTCCACAGGTGCAGACATTCTAGCTTCTACCACTGACCTTTGGGCCCTACCAAGATAGATAATTGACACAAACTTGCATGAGACTCTTTGTGGGCTCCAGTTGAACTGTGGAGGACATTACCATAGACCCTAGGTCCTCAGCTGGACTCATGCAGGCATTGCTGTAGGATCCAGGCCCTAAGCTGGATTCTTTGGCTCTCTAGTGAGTGGACAGATCTCCACCACTTTTTTTTTTCATTTGACTCTTTGGGTGAATATTATAAAATAATTGTATAAATTATGTCTCTGTGTGTTGTAGTTTGTTTAAATGTCACCCCAAATCCTCATATGGTCGTGGGAGATGGGCCTTTACAGGCTGGCTAAGTCTACCACCTTGATTGGTTCATGGTCTAGCATTGGGATTGGTGATGTTGGTGATGCACCCACCCAGAGGTGGGTAACCTGCATACAATATAAGGGAGGGAAAGAGGCATGCTTTTCCCTTTTGCTCGGGTAACTCCTGTGGTTTGCAGCTGGCATGAGTAGTTGTCCCTTAGCCATGCCACCCTGCCTTACAGCCAGCTGAGTATGGACTGAAACTTCCAAAAACTGTAAGATAAATAAACGTTTCCTTCCCTAATTTTGGGCATCAGGTATTTTGTCTCAGCAGAGAGAGAAAATTAACCAAGACAATGTATTAAATCTTTTCGCTGACTGCAACATGAATTAAAACCTCTAAAACTATAAGCCAAAACACTAAAATATAAAAAACCAAAATATAAGTAAAAATAAACCTTTTTTCTTTATTAAAAAAAAGAATGAATGGAAGGAAATATACAAGTGCCTAGTTCATAGTGGGGTGTTTCCACAGCTTGGTAAACTTTGACATGAATAGCTCAGAGAACTAAACATATCTGTGTACTTAGGAGTTTGTGCTATTCTAGCAAATGGTGATGTGAGGTTTCATTTCTCAGATTTTTTCCTGGAAAAAGCAGTTTTCCCATAGAGGCCTAAAGCCAACTTTGGGAAAAGAAACACCCCAAAAGTTGTGGTGTGTTTCAGTATTAAGAACTCCAGGGGAGAAGTGCAACCCAATGTCCAGATTAATTCTGCTCTAAGTACAGAGAGATGGAGTCTGCAATAAGTGTTGATGGATAAGTCCCCGTGGGAGTGAACGGAAGGAGATATACAATTGTACTGTATCAGAGGGAAAAGCTCCACAGCTGTACCCCTTCCGTGTAAGTTCAGAGCAGAGACTGAAACCTAACGAAGCACTTTGTTTTGAGTTCCTCTGTAAATACCCAGGAAACACACGTTGAGTTTCTCTTCTCTCTGGTGAGAGGCAGTTTGGATACGTAGGGTGATGTAACAGGCATGCAAGGAAACTCCCTGCAAATTCTTCTGAGTTTCCCTCAGAAGACTTCATGGCAAAATTGTAACTCATGGTCCTGAAAGATTCTGTGGTAGGAATGGGGGCCTGCTATGTCCTAGAAACTGGCCTTCCTACTTTCCCATAAGAATGAACAGAAGGAAATATACAACTGCACCAGTTTATAGTGGATGTTTCCACAATTTATTCAACTTCTGTATAAGACAAGGGTCTAGTTTTAGTATTTGTATATGGAAAGCCAGTTTTTCCAGCATCACTTATTAAAGAGCCTATCTTTCTTCCAGTGAACATGTTTGGCCCTTTTGCATTTTGTTAATAAGAACTCCATAGGAAAGTGTAATTCAATGTCCAGAATGATGCTCTTGTATATAAACAAATGAGTTTACTTCTTGCTTCATAGTGAACCAAAGGAATGAAGGTGATGAAATAAACACTTTAAATATTTCTGAATAGAAGTTTACGTAGCTTCATGAAACTTAGTTTACATTTGGACCAAAGAACCTGACACGTCAGTATATGTTGGAGTGTGTGCTTCTTTAAATAAGTAAGATGTGAACATTTCCTCTTTTCAAAATCTCCCAATGAAAGAAGTTACTTCATAGGTGGCTATGCAGCTCCTTTACAATGAAGCATTCAGCAACTTCTTGCGTGTTCTCTAACAAGAACTCCATGGATGATGTATAACCCAATGGTCATAAAGTTCCCACTGTATGTACAGAAACCTTGAAATGACTATATGTTTCATAGTGTCCCATAGGAAGGAGTGGAAACAAATACATACTTGAGAGCAACCTACTTGGGACTCCTTGTGTTTCTCTCTCTCATATAAAATCATTCTTTTTCTCAATAAATGTATCCTTCTCATAACTTCCAGTGTTTCTAAAATTCACTCTTCAATTTTAGAGAACACAAAATTGTGCCAGGCATGTAGTACACTGAGACTTTTGTTCCACTTTGTCAATTAGAGGGTTTCATTGAGATCATTGGATGGAGATAAGTGTTTGCTTTTGTTTTCTAGACTGGACTGGGACTCATTTAGGTAACAAATTTTTATGTTGAAAATTTGGTGTCTTTGCCTATTTCTTATAATTGCTTATGCTTTGTCTGTTATATTTTTCTTAAAATGATAATATACCCAAGTTAAAACATGGGGTGTTTATAAGGTTTTTTTTCTTGTACATGTTGCATTTAAAATAGTTACTAAACTTACTGGTGTTCCTGACTTGAACTTATTTAGGAAATAGCATTAGAGAGAGTAATATTAGAATGCCCCCGGTAGATTTTAGTATAAACTTCTGTCAAATGGGTCTTCTTAAATAAAATCTAGCTCAGACTTAGAAAACATGCATGCCTACAATTAAACTGGGACTCCTTCCACCCTTTAAACAGCACTAGGCTGGTGGCCGGTCTTTAAGACTTGGAGGACAGGCTTCACTGGGGTAGACTCACTCTGATCCTCCTCTACACTCTAGAGGAAATGTTAAGCCTGTTTTACTTCAATTTTCCTTCTTTGGCTTTGTTTCTAATCTTTCCCTCCATTTTTGTACTTTCCTCTTTGGAGGCATGTAAAATCAGACAGAACTCTACACTGTTAAAACCTTGTTCTCCTACTAATTAAGCCCTAGAAAATGTTTACTAACAATAAAGACATGAAAAACATCTCAGATGATGGGCACGTACCTCATCTCTGGGCCAGATGACACACTGGAACTTTGCCCATTCAGGAGAACATACATAAAAGCCATGTCTTGGCTTAGTGTTCTGGGAAAGTTTCCTATGGGAGAGTGAACTTGAGACACAGAACCAGCTTCTGGGTGAAACTAGAAGGAGCTATTTTCAGAAGCAGCACACTTGTGGGACCAAAACACATTTAGACTAAGGGAAGCTTTCCATTTTTTCATTTATATGTATAAGGAAATACTTCAGTAATAAGTTGTGGACTTTAAAACCTTTAATGTAGATTTATAAAGTGCTAGATAATGATCTTGCTCAAGGCTTTAACTATCCCTTATAGAACTTTGACAGACAGTAGCTACTCTGCCAGCTAATTAATGGCTCCTATAACAGCTGCCATTCTTAAAAGCAGAGGACAGATTTCCCCAGCATCTTTTTGGTGAATCCCCATTGAAGCAAGTGGCCAGTAGAATGTTGACCAGACAGAGAGCTGGATTCATTTCTGGAAACTGACCTCTGGTTATCTGGGCCATTGAAAACTGAGAACAGCTGAAGGTTTCTGTCCAGGTCAACTCTCTGGTGAACGTCCAGAGTCCTCAGTGGAAATTGGCTCACAACCACAGAGAATCTCTACTTACACTTAATCTCTGCTTATATATCTCTGCTGCTAAACTTACACTGTTCCCTAAACTTTTCAGGCAGTTAGACTACTTCTTTCAGAAATTAGACTAAGGCAGCCTGAAATGACTGCTTACATTGCAAAGAAACTAGTAGGGAATGATTTGCATTTGTGTGTTACATATGTTAACTAAGAGAAAAAAAAGAGAGAAAAATATTTTAGTTACCCTTTTCTGTGTGCTTAAAGGACTGAAGTGCCTTTACTAACAGGTAAAATGTAATTGGTAGATGATAAATATATTTAACCTGTGACCTTCAAATTAAGCATAGCAATGTCCCACTGCTAGAAAAGCTTGCCTAGGTAACTAGATAGAGGACACAAATACCTTGCAGACTTTGCCTGAGGGTTGAGGGCAGAGTTTCTCAAGTTTATTTGTTGTCTCTATCTATCTCCTTAGGGAACCTCCTTCACAGAACAGCCAGAAAATTGTTCTAAATCACATTTTAGAATAAATAAAAAGCAATAGTTTATTATAAAGTTGTGCTTCCTTTAAGCACTCCTGTCACAACCAGGCTTATGAATCACAAACTCTGTTCACAAACAGAGTTCACAAACTCTGGAGAAGATAAGATTGCACACCAGTTTGAGGGTGGATAGGCTGGTCATATTTATCTTCTACTTTCTCCAGAGTGTATCCACCTGCCCTGGAGTAGAATCAACCCAAAGGACACCTTGAGGACATTATCAAATAAAAATAAAAGAGATGCTTGTTTCTTTTTGCATAGATAGCTGAATGTCAAAGTCTCATACCCTTACAAGTTGCTTTTTACCTTGCAGACATGGGTAACTCAAAGCCAAAGTCTAGAAGCCTAGAAGGTGTTTGATCCTTCCATGTTGAAAAAGAGCCATTTGATATTTCTCTGCATATGTGTATGACCTATCTACCCCCAAAAGCCAAAATAGAATACAGAGCAGAGTATTAATTATGATATTCTTTTTCAACAGAGACTACTGTAAAAACGAGGGGAAATAGTCAGAATTGTCTTATGTTCAGACCTTCTTTGCATTAAGAAATACTCCTTATTTATGTTCAAAATATAAATGTGAACCACAGGACAAGCAAGTACCTCAGACCCTTAAGACAATCACTATGCCAGAACATGACACTGCTACCCCCCACCTTTAAAAACCTGAGACCAGCCTTAATCAAAACCTCACCTACAATTACTAAACCTAGGTTTTCCCAAATTGCCCTTCCAACCTTGAGGATGGGGCTTCTAGACCAGCTTAATCCAGGCCTCTACAGGGCTATACACATTCTTAGCTGAGCTTGTAGAAACTCCTCAAGCACAATACCTTTTACAGAAAGTAAATGGAGAATTTGGAAATTCCAGAGCTCATATGACTTTTTCTCTTAGTTACCTAAAACAGATCAAGTTAGATTTTCAAAACTTTTTAGATGAGGCTGACAGGTACACTGAGCTCCTTAGAGGACTTACTCAGACTTATGAGCTAGACTGGAAAGATAATACCACTCTTCAATCAAACACTGACTTCTAGTGAGAGACAAGCAGCATTGTAAGTTGCTATTGCATTTGGAGATAAATAACATATTGTTAATTTTAAAAGGCCAGAAAAAGACATCCAGGGGAACTACCAATCCCACATACATCACAAGTAGCCTCTATACAAAATCCCTACTGGCTTAGCAACCAGCTGGGTGATTGGATTAGGAGACATTTCCAGACAAGTGCTCTTGAAGGTCTAAGAAGGATGAAAACTATTCAATTATTTTAAATTATCAGCTATTCAACAAGAAAATAAGAAACACACCACTGCCATCTTAGATAGTTTATGAGAGGCATTAATAAAACATACTTCCCTAGATCTTGATTCAATAGAGGGACAAATTATATTTTTCCAGCTTGAAACCATATTTTATTTTTAACATGGCTAGAAATATCCAATGACTATTTTTTAAGCAGAAAATGCATTTTCCTTTTCCTTCTTATAGTATCAGCACAAAAACCCCCATTATTTTACAAATGATAATGAATCTGTATGAAGGCTGTATTTTGTATGTGAGGAACTTTAAAATCTAGAAGCATGAGACACATTTTCAGTAGAGCAATTTTTATGTTTACTCATTTATGAGTAACTCATCTATCTGCAGTGTCAGAATATAGTTAGGTCATTTATAGTAAAGTCCAGGAACAAAGGTGTCTCCTCAAGTTAAGTGCAGCACATACTGAAGACGTTGAGAAAATAGCACACACATGAACAAAGAGAACACAGACAAGCTAAACACCCACCAAGTATTGGTGGGTGCTTCCAAAGAAAACATGCTTCATTAGCACACAGATTTCCTCATTTATATGAGATGAATTTTTCTCCTTGTGTACAGCAAAGTGCTAGAACCAGACTAAACATGATGTCAGAAGTGTACTAATTTAGAAATGTACATTATGAAATTTGTCATTTTCTTTACTCTTGCAGGGAAAGGAGGAGAGAGCAGATGTGGGCACACAGTTTGCAGTATTTAAGGAAGAGCTGAAAAGGAGAAGGAATTTTCAGAGTGCCAACAACTCCGTAGGAAATAACTATGGCTTTCATCTCTTTTATAATTTATCTTCCATCAAGGGGTTACTTCCAGATGTGTAGCAACTAATTCAAACCATATGCTCTTCAGAATTAGTACATCAGGATACACTGTAACTACAATATGTATTTCCTAAGATGACGATCAAATGCCAGAGGTAATCTCTCCTTCCAGTATATTAAAATGACAAGATTTTTCCAGACTGAAGTATGACACTTAAAACAATTTCAAGGACAAAGAAAGAAACCACAGCTGTTATGGGTACTAAGTGACACATATTACATACTAAATTAAACTCAACATTAAATATGCTTGCACAGTTACTGGGAACAATCATAACAATGATGGCACTAGTAAAAAAAATTACCTTTAGCTGCAAAAGAGTAGAGGGGAGAATACAAACAGAAAGCAAACAGAATTGGTCATTTTCTGATGAAGAAAATATTTCTGAAAAGATATATACAAAGAAACATGCTTCTGTATTTTCCCTAGTTGATAAATATGAAACGTTTATTGGGTGATTTGGACAAGAACAGAGTTCAACAACCCAACTCCACTGTGGCTTAGAAAAAAGATAACCCATTTAACACAGCATAAGAGTTTTAAAATTTTTTTATTTTAAAGAGGGTTAAACAAAATATAACAAAACAGAACAAAGCATATCAGAAAACAATGTAAGTGATACAGATTTCAAAGCAAGACAACAGGAAATTAACAGTGGCTACCATAATGTCTCTTGTTTTCTTCTAAACAGTTGTCAATATCTTTACATACAATGAATTAATACTAAACAAAATAGTATAAAACTGATCAAAACAGAATAATGAAGGCCTTACAGGCCTTCAAAACCAGACAATAGGAAATTAAACAAAGACTACCATAATATTCCCTGTTCTCTTCAAAATAGCTGTCCATACCTTCATGTATGTTGAAATTAAACAATAGAAAACACACTAAAACCACTCTAAACAAAGAATAAAGGCATTACTGGATATCATAGCATGACGGTAGGAAATCAGCTATGGATACCATAATATCTCTTTTTCTTGACCATATCTGGTCATTTCATCATGCATAATACAATTGATTCTCATAAACTGTTTAGGAGAAGTTCAAGGCATGTATAAGCCTCTACATGTACTTATTTCCTCTCTGAATTAAAAGGAAAAACAGAACAAATTACTAGAAAAGCAAGGAAGATAAAAGACAAATAAATAACAATAGCAAGCAGCCCAAAACAATGACAATATAGGCCTTCAAAACAAGGTGTTAGGAACATAATTAAAGTTGTTACTTTACATAGTGATCTTCAAAAGATCCTCCAATCACCAGACACAAACATGCAAAATTGATCTAATCCTATGAATGTTAACTATTTTGTTCCAAGAACTAATAGAATTTGTAGTACAATCGTCTTAGCTATCTTCAGTGTGTTTATACAAATTTACTTATTTTTTCTTTTCTTTCCCTTTTTTCTCCCTTTCCCTGAGATATTATTTTCCCTTTTGAGTAGATTCTTACCCTTTCACAGTATTTATTGAGCATTTTGTATCTTATGTACCCTTACCATTTCTTACACTAGGGAGACAATACAGTACTTACACATGTGAGTTTGATTTATTTCACTTATGAGTATGGTCTCAAGTTGCATCCATTTACCTATAAAAATCTCAGTGTGATCATTCCTCACAGCTGAGTAGTATTCCATTGTATAAAAGTACCACATCTTTTTTATCCATTCCTCAACTGATGAGTATTTAGGTCATTTCCAAGATTTGGCTATTACAAATTGTACTGTTATAAACATGGGTGTGCATATATCACTGTGATTTGTTTTCAGTTCTGGGAATTTGCCCAGAAATGGAATAACTGGGTCAAATGGGACTTCCAATCCCAGCTTTTTGAGGAACCTCCAGACTGATCTCCACAGTGGCTGCACCAGTCTACACTCCCACCAACAGTACAGAAGTGTTCCTATTTCCCACAGCCTTTCCAGCATTTGTTGTTGGTAGCTTTCTTGATTCTGGCCATTCTGTCTAGAGTGAGATGGAATCTCAGTGTGGTTTTAATTTGCTTTTCTCTACTGACCAATAATGCTGAACAGTTTTTCATGTATTTGCCATTCATATTGCTTCATCTTAAAACTCTTTATTAATCTCAGATGCCCATTTTTGGATTGGGTCACTGAATTTCAGGGGTCCAATTTATAAAAATTCTTTATATGTTCTAGAGAGAAGTACTTTGTCTGAGGGACATTTGACTAAGATTTTTTCAAAATTCATGGTTTCCTTTTTACTGTGTTGGAGATTTCTTTTGACATGCAAAATCTTTTTAATAAAATGAGATCCCAGTTATTGATTTTGGGGAGTATTTCCTTCAAAGTTTGATTTTTATTCATGAATTCTTTGCCTACCCCTATGTCTTCAAGATTTCTACCTACTTTGTCTTCCAGCGGATTTAGTGTTTCTGCTTTAATATTTTGATGTTTGATCTATTTAGGCTTTAGTTTAGTACATGGTGATAGACATGAGTCTAATTTTAGTTTTCAGTATACAGAGAGCCCGTTTTTCCAGCACCACTTACAAATGAGACTATCTTTTTTCCAGTGAATGTGTTTGGCCTCTTTGTCAAAGATAAGGTGGCTGAGTGTTTTTGTATTTGCAGTTGTATCTCCTAATCTATTCCATTGATCATCAGTTATGTTTTTATTCCAATATCATGCTGATTTTACCACAGTAGCTTTGTAGTATAACTTCAAGTCAGGGATTGTGATGCCTTCTGCCTTGCATTTGTTGCCCAGAATTGCCTTTGCTATTCTAGGACTTCTATAGCTCCAGATGAATTTTAGGAATGATTGCTCTAGATCTGTGAAACATACTAGTGGTATTTTGATTGGAATCACATTAAATCTGTATAATAATTTTGGAAGAATGGCCATTTTCACAATGTTTGTTTTTCTTATCCATGAACAAGGAATGTCTTTCCCTCTTCTGAGATCCTCTTCTTTTTTCAGGGTATTATAATTTTTGCTGAATAGATATTTCACTTCTTTTGTTAGATTGATTCCTAAGTATTTCATTTTTTTGGATGCTATTGTGAAAATTTTGGATTCTCTTATTTCTCTCTCAGTGAGTTTGTTGTTTGTGTATAGGAATGTTATTAATTTTTGAGTGTTGACTTTGGTTCCAGCTACATTACTGAATTTAGTTATTATACCTATGAGTCTTTCAATGGAGTTTTGGGGGTCTTCTATGTAGAGTATCATGTTGCCTGTAAATAATGATAATTTAATTTATTTTCCTATGTTACTATTTTTATTTCTCTCTCTTGTCTAATTGCTCTGGCTAATATTTCCAGCACTTTATTGAATAGGAGTGGTGATAATAGACATCCTTGTCATGTTCCTTATTTTAGACTAAATGCTTTCAGGTTTTGGCCATTTAATATGGTGCTGGCTGTTAGTTTGTCATAGATGGCTTTTATCATATTGAGGTAAAGATGATCTATTCTGATTTTCTGTAAGGTTCTTATCATGAATGAGTGTTGGACCTTATCAAAAGCTTTTTCTGCATCTATAGAAATGATCATGTGATTCTTATTTTTGGCTCTATTGATATGGTGGATTACATTTATTGATTTACGTATGTTGAACCATCCCTGCATTCCTGGGATGAATCCCACTTGGTCGTGGTGTATAATCTTCTTGATGATTTGTTGCATTCTGTTTACCAGTATTTTATTGAGAATTTTGCATCTATGTTCATTTGGGAGATTGGTCTCTAGTTCACTTCTTTGCTTGAGTTTTTATCTGGTTTTGGTATTAGAGTATTACTTGCTTCCAGGAATGCATTAGGGAGAATTGCTTCCCTTTAAATTTCATTGAATAGTTTGAGGAGTGCTGGCATTAAATCTACCTTGAATTTCCTTTGAATTTTCTGCAGTGAATCCATCAGAACTTGGGCTTTTCTTTGTTGGTAAGACTTTAATTACACTTACAATTTCATTAACCACAATTGGGTTGTTCAGCAGTTTTACATCTTCTTGATCCAGCTTTGGTAGTTCATATGTTTCTAGGAATCTGTCCACTTCTTCTGTGTTCTCAAACCTATGAGAGTAGAGGTTTTCAAAGTAGCTGTTGATGATCTTCTGTATTTCCACAGTGTATGTAGTGATTTTACCCTTTTCATTCCTTATTGCATGAATTTGAGCTTTTCTTTCCTTTTTTAAGTAAGGTTGACTAGGGGATTATCAATTTTATTCTTTCAAAGACCCAACTCTTTGATTCATTGATTCTTTGTATTGTTTTCTTAGTCTCTGTTGCATTGATTTGTCCTTTAATCTTTATAATTTCCTCCCTTTTTTTGGCTTTGGGCTTGTCTTGTTCTTCTTTTGCTAGATGTTTGAGGTATTGCATCAGGTTGTTTATTTGTGTTCATTCTGGTTTCCTGATGTGGGAATTCACCACAATATATTTTCATCTGAGGACTGCTGTCTTTGTGTCCCACCCGTTCTGATAAGTTGTATTTGCATTTTCATTTGCTTGTAGATATTGTTTAATTTCTTCTTTAATTTTCTCTGTGACCCACTGATTGCTCAGGAGTGTATTATTTAATTTACATATGTTTGTGGAATTTTTGCAGTTTCTTTTGTCATTAATTTCTAGTCTCATGGCACTATGATCCAATAACATGCATGGAATAATTTTAATTCTTTGGCATTTACTTATGCATGTTCTGTGGGATAGCATATGGTCTGTTTTAGAGAATGTCCCCTGTGCTGCTGAGAAGAATGTGTATTCTGATGTTGTTTGGTGGAACGCTCTGTACAGGTCCACTAAGTCCATTTGTTCACAAATGTAATTCAGTTCTGTCATTTCTTTGCTAAATTTTCTGTCTAATTGATCTGTCTTTTTGTGTCAATGGAGTGTTAAGATCTCCCATTATAATTGTGTTATTGCTTATTTGATTTTTCATTTCAGTTAATATTTGTTTTGTATAGCTGGGTGTTCCTGAATTTGGTGCATATATATATTTAAGATTGTTATCGCTTCCTCTTGAAGTTTTCCCCTAACTAGTATAT
The DNA here is from genome assembly GCA_004027295.1 of Dolichotis patagonum. Lineage (NCBI taxonomy): Eukaryota > Metazoa > Chordata > Mammalia > Rodentia > Caviidae > Dolichotis > Dolichotis patagonum. The sequence goes on from PVJX010032887.1 coordinate 16,726, forward strand.
AGTAGCCTTCTTTATCTCTTTGGTTCATTCTTGGTTTGAAGTTCACATTGTCTGGAAACAGAATAGCTAACCCTGCCTTTTGGGGGGTTTCTTGTTGCATGAAGTATCACTTTCCATCCTTTGACTTTCAGTCTATGAGTTTCCTTTTGGGTTAAATGGGTTTCTTGTATACAGCATATGGTTGGATGTTGTTTCTTGATCTCTTCTGCCAGTCTGTTTCTTTTAATTGGTGTATTGAGGCCATTTACATTAATGGTTATAACTGATATTATTTGGTTTATTTTTGTCATGTTACCTTTCTGCTGTTTGTTCTTTACCTTTCCCCTTGATTATATTGTCTTGTCTTAGTGTTTTTTCCTATGTCTATCTAGAATGTCTTTCAGTATTCTTTGCAGGGCTGGTTTGGTGGTCATGAAGTTCTTCAACTGGTCTTTGTTGTGGAAGTATCTTATTTCTCTATCCATTTTGAAGGACAGTTTTACAGGGTACATCAATCTGAGTTAGAAGTCATTTTCCTTTAGGAGCTGAAATACTTCATGCTCTTCTTGACTTCATTGTTTGTGTTCAGACGTCTGCTGTGAATCTGATAGGTTTTCCTTTACAGGTGATCTGTTTCTTCTTTCTAACAGCTTTTAATATTCTGTTCTTATTATATGTCTGGGTGTAGTTTTATTTTTGTTGTGGCTATTTGGAGTTCTATATGCTTCACTTATCTGTATGCCCATTTCCATTCTCATGTTTGGGAAATTTTTTACTGTTATTTTTATAAATAGTCTTTTGATATCATTTGTGTTGTCACCTTCTTTTTTGTTTATATTTATCAATCTTATGGTGTTTTTGTTTGCATCATATTGTAGGGGTTGAATTGTTATTTCCTGATTCCTTGTTATTTTATTTTTTTAATTTTACTTAAAGAGAAAAAACCAACAGACAAAACAGAAAAATGGTAGCAACAATACAAAATTCCAAAGGGAAAAAATAAGGGAACCAAAAACAAAAAAACAGACAAACAGACAAAAAGAAACCCCAAAACAACAACAACAAAAAAAATAAAAACACGAAGAAATCGCCACTTGATACTTTACATACACTCATCATTGGAAATAGTTGTTCAAGTTACAAAATTAGAGCATACAAAATAGACATTCAAACAATGAGACTGTTAACAGTTCTGCTCAACCATCTAACAAAAACAGTAGTATGGTCATCTATCTTACACGCTTAAACTTGAGTGCAATTATATCTTTTAGAGCATTTTCTTTTCCTCTTTTTTTTACAGTAGCAATTACACATTTTGGGTTTTATTACTCCTACATTTCTTATTACTTTTTATACTAGAGAAACAATGTAATATTTATAAATATGATTCTTATTTATTTCACTAATGAGGATGGCCTCAAGTTGACTCCATTTCCCTATGAAGGCCTCAAGATCATCCTTTTTTATAGCCGAGTAGTATTCCATTGTGTAAAAATACCACATCTTTTTCATCCACTCTGCAGCTGGAAATCTTGGTTGTTTCCAAGATTTATCTATCACAAGTTGGGCTGCTATAAACATAGGTGCACATATATCACTGTGATATGAACTTTTCAGTTCTTCTGGAAAAATACCCAGGGAGGGTTGAATGGAGCTTCTACTCCTAGTCTTCTGAGAATTCTCCACATTGATTTCCATCCTGGTTGCACCAGTCTGCACTCGCACCAACAGTGAAGCAGTGTTCCTTTTTCCCCCGCAGCCTTGCCAACATTTGTTATCAGTTGATTTCTTGATGGCAGCTATTCTTTCCGGTGTAAGATGATACATCAATGTTGTTTTAATTTGCATTTTTCGAATGACCAGTGATGGTGAACATTTCTTCATGTATTTGTTTGCCATTTGTATGTCTTCATCTGAGAACTGCGTGTTCATCTCAGCTGCCTATTTTTGGAGAGGGTCTTTGAATTTGGTGGGCTTGATGTTTTTCAATTCTTTATATGTTCTTGATATAAGTCCTTTATCTGAGGGGTTGCTGGTTACAATTTTTCCTATTCTGTGGGTTTTCTTTTCACTCTGCTGGTGATTTCTTTTCAAGTGCAGAAACTTTTCAATAATATGAGATCCCAGTTATTGATTCTCTGAAGTGTTTCCCGTGCAGTTTGCATTTTGTTCATGAATTCTCTGCCTACACCTATGTCTCCAAGACTTCTACCTACCTTATCTTCTAGTAGATTTAGTGTTCCAGCTTTAAGGTTTAGGTCTTTGATCCATTTAGACTTTAGTTTCATGCATGGTGATAGGCATGGGTCTAGTTTCAGTCTTCTGCATGTGGAGAGCCAATCTTTCCAACACCATTTATTAAAGAGGCTATCCTTCCTCCAGTGAACATGTTTAGCCCCTTTGTCAAATATCAGGTGGCTGAGTGTCTTTGTATCTATACTTGTATCTTCTAATCTGTTCCATTGATCCTGAGGTCTATTTCTTTGCCAGTACCATGCTGATTTTATCACTGTGGCTTTGTAGTACAGTTTCAAGTCAGGAATTGAGATGCCTCCTGCCTTGCTTTTATTGCCCAGAATTGCCTTTGCTATTCTAGGTTTCTTCTCATTCCAAATGAAATTTAGTGATTCGTTGTTATTTTTAAAAGACCTCTCCTTTCTTGTTAACTAGCTGCTATCTTGCCTTTGAGATCTGAAAGTATGTTCACTTTTGTTGAGGTTGTTTTGTCAACTTTTGATGCAACTTTTGATTCCCTGGATATCTCTTTGAATCTGTTTCTTATATTGTTCATTCAAGGTTTCCATCTTTGTGCATTGTTCCTCTAATTTTTTTAACTATATCTGCTTTAGAGATTTTCAGCATTTCTTTCATTACATTTATGCTTTCTTCCTTTACCTGGAGACTATTTCTGATATGAGATCTTTTATAGCTTCCTAGAGTTGTTTCTTTACTTTCATTGCGATCATGTCAGGAGTTTCTGCTAGGAGTATGCCTTACATTTTCTTCTATGTCTGTGTCTCCTAGGTTTGCTTGGGATGGGCTGGAGATTTGAGATTGCATTTTGCTCTTTCATTTTGTCATTTTCCTATATTCCTTTAGGGAAGCTGAAGGTAAGGTCTCAGTTTTTTCTTGAGTTGAGTATATCTATCCTTACTGCAGGGAGTTTCCCTTATTGAGTGGAGGTCGTCAGACAGGCCTTACCAGGTGGCTCCCAGCTACTTGGGGTTGCTGGGCGGTGTCCAACTAGGCCAGGAGGGACTTTTCTGGGGGTCCTCTACTAATGGGTGATGCCAAGTGGGTCCTTTCCAGATACTGAGTGATGTGCTGTGGCTGCAAGCCTTGGTGGAGATTGCTGTGCATGCTTTTGGATCACAAGGCAGGGCACAGGCAGCTCCAGA
>PVJX010032888.1:0-19437 GCA_004027295.1 Dolichotis patagonum
CAGTAGGAATATTATAGACAGCTATATTATTTAGAAATATTGTAGGTGGTCAGACAGGACTGGCCCTTTGAGGTCAGTGCAGAAGACAACAGTGACTGGAGGTGCATTCACTGAAGGCCAGTCTTCAAGGAAAGAGAAATGACTACACCCATAGAGTTTCCCTAGAGATGAACAACAGAGATGGATATTCTAAACAGACATCAGTCACCTTGAGTGGGGACCAAGACCTCCCTACCCCACCCCTTCCAGGAAAGTCCTTGTGGCTCCTGTGAGCCCGTGCCACCTGACTTGTTTCCCCATCTGATTCCCATGTAATCAATATTACCCAAGCATCTATTCTTGTTGTAATCTTGTTGTGTTTCAGCAATTTTAGATTTTACCAAAGGTTACAATACAGTCAGAGTGGCACTCTGAGAAGCGGAGGGGTGATTCATTTAGCTGGGGAGGCTCTGAGGAGACGAAACTCTAAATTCTGAGTCCCAGATCCGGGGTAGAGAAGTGGATTGGAGAGTCTATGACCAGAAGGGGTGAGCCAAACAAAGGTTGTCACTTAAGGTGACAGGTCTGCATCTCTGAACATCCCATGGGCTTCAGGCAGGCAGGAGACTCAGGTAACAAGGGTTTGTGGGGCAGCTGGTATGGGAAAGGGAGGAGGGGGGCAGACAGGATGCAGAAAGTGTTGTACCTTGTGGTTAGCGACAGAACACAGTAAGAGCATGTCATCTGATGCGCCGGGCTGAAGGTTGAGCCCTGTTTGGTGGGGAGAGGAGCAGCGGTCCCAGTGTGGTTTATTTTTCTGCCCCGATTGGTTCACTATAGTTTTATCCCACCTCACACCCATCCTGTGATTTCCCATTGCGCCAATATCACCTAAGCAATTATAATTGTAATCTTATTGATTGATTATAGTTACGACACACCGGGAACCTGCCTCACCTCATGGCTTTACTCAGTAAACAGCCTCCAGAAGCAGAGTAGGTGGGCAACCCAACCCCGGTCCATCTCCTGTCCCTCTTAGAATTTTCTCTCTCCATAAATTCTTCCTACTCTCAAACTCTGTTGTTCTTAGAATTCCTTCCAATAGTTTTAGGGAGCGCAAACTCGGCATTTCAGACATCTATGGGGTAGGGAGTTATAGTATTTTTCTTTTATTATTTGGATTGTTTGGTGATTGTATACCATGTTTCCTAGAATTCCTTCCTCCATTTTTGGGGGACACAAACTTGGCATTTCAGACATCTACCAGGTTGGGAGTTACACTATTTTCCTTTTGTTATTCAGATTATTTGGTGATCATATATCATATGCCCTATATCAGAAAGAACTGAGCAGTAGAAAGCTGACCTACTAATGGTTACACAGCCAGTCTGCAGGGAAACAGACTTTGATAGAGGGCTCTGTCTATTCTGGAAGAAGAATTTAACTTTAAGAGCAAACAAAAAAGAAAAGCATTGTTTAGTTGAGTGGTCAGTAGAGATTCCTGCTAGACTGGGCCACCAAAATAAAGGAAAAAAAAACCACAAATTAAGCATCAAACACCAGGCTTTTTCTAAGTGACCCCTAAGCAAATCAACTCGAGAGAGGACTCTGTTAGTAACTTCAACAATCCTTGTGCAGTTGCTTTGGGAAACAAAATTCTCCACTAAGTTTTAGGTAAAACCATAAACTGCAAGTGAATAGATGGGGAGACCCAGTGAAGGTTCTGCACAGCCAGAAGGAGATAAATCCATCCTCTTGTTTATTCATCCGATGATTACACTTCTCCTTTGCCCTAGCTGCTGAGGTAGGCGCATATCGATAAATAAGCAGCATCTCCATGTGAGCACTCTAATGGCGAACCACGTGCTGGGCAGGAGGGTCCAGAGAGACCCGATCACTTGTTTCGGGGACCCAGGGAATTCAGAGAAATGGGTCTTGAGTTGAGCCTTAACAATGGGTGGAGCAGTCCCAAGGAAGAGGAGCAAGGGTGCTCTAGGCAGAGACCAGGGTGTAAAGGCTGAAAATTCAGGCAACACTCAATCTGGGCTGCGGAAGATGAGGATTTTTATGGGACAGTGTAACGCGTTGTGTAAGGTGTTAGAGCTGAGGCTGCGAGGACCCTCGCCTTTGAGATGCCTTTTGGCTACGAGTTGTTTGGTTTTTACCTCGTAGGCATCAGGGATGCAGTGTAATTTGATATATTTGGCAAGGATAATTACAAAACCATATTTACATTGAGAGCAGAAGAGCTACCGAGTGGCGAAAGCAAGGAGGAAATATAAAGAAGATAAAGGTCCTCCAAAGCCAGTCCTGAAGGTGATGTCCTCACTTTGATGTCAGGACAGGCTCTCATATCCTAATTTTGTACTTTTCCACCACGCAGACATTCCCTTTTGTTTTTATTTTCTTTCATATTGCCACTGGAACCTCAGCTTTTGGTTCCATTTCTTATCTCAGGGTTCTGTTTTCTTTCAGAAAATCACTGGATGGCTGGTTTGAAGACCCTGCTTGCTCTGTGCTTCTCTATGTCAGTGTTGATACTTGTGAAGATACAAGTCTCATAACAGCTTTGAAGAGGACTCCTTACCTTGGAAACTCAAAGATGTGCTTACCACAGAGCTGCCAACTGGTTACCCCTGGGCTTGCCACTGTGGTGAGACTTTGAAGATGAGGGCAACACCCCTGGGGAAGAAGCACCATGCCCGGAAGACCTCTTGGGAATTCTCATTTGCACATCCTGCCCTAACCCAGTCTCCACGCATCTCTAATGGCTGCCAGTGTCAAGTAGGATAGAGCAGAAATGATGCTCTGCAGAGAGTCCAAGCAACCAGACCAACTGCTTCATCATGGCCCAAATGACTGAGCAGATCCAACGGTGCCTGAAGTCTCTGAGCGAGATAGGGATGTGATGGGAAGCTCAGCACATTTCTGCAGAGTGAGTCCTGGCTCAGAGTTTCAACAGTTTTGAAGCAAAGCTTTGTCTCTTCTGCACCAGATTTTTCTCCTTTGCAAAGCAGGCTCAGGCTTTCCTCTAGGAAAGCTACAAGCAGCAGAAAGTTTGACTGCTTTGTATTGTTTTTCAAGCTATGTGAGTTCTCAAGGACCGTGTGTTTGGTAACGTACCAAAACGCTGGGCATGTGCAAACAGCCCTCCACCATCAAATGAAGTTAATCTGCATGAGACCAGACTCACGCAGGTCCTGAAGACACAGTTGGTGCATCAGCAAGGATCCTCAATGCTCGAAGACCAGATTTCTGCCTTATCATTTGTCCACCTCTCCTTGGACCTCTGATCTCAGAGGGGAGCTATGACCAATCAATGAAGGAGGAACAAAACTGGGGTCTTGTTTCCAGGAGTCTCTGCGGACGCTGGACTCTTTAAAGAACAGTGTCCAAGACTGCAATGCCCAGGACTACAATTCTGCTCTGAAATCCTCAAAGCAGTGCACTTGTTTGTTTAATTTTCCTTGAAGAAAATATGACCAAAGGCATGGATCTACTACATGATCCACATGCAATGCTTAATACCTGGGTGGATAATCAGAGATGTTCACCTAACACAACCAGAAATTAGCTGCAAGGAAGCCTGAAGGGAAGGTATGTGGATTAAGCTCTCTGTGTCAAAATATGAAGATATCTTGACCTGTGTGAATGCTCAGTGAAGACAGACATTAGAGCAGGGTTTTAATCATCACAGAGAACCCTGTGACTGTGTGAATATTAGTGTCTTCCTTCGCACCTGCTGTCCTAACCAAATGAACCACAGAAAGTGGTCATGGAAGAAAGAAGGGAAGTCACTCACAGGCTCAAAGATGCAAAGCCACTCTGGACGTAGTTATGGTAAGCGTCAGTGTGCCAAGACACTTCTGTGGCATTTTAACCGGGAAGTCTTGCTTGCCATTTACCCACTGACGGGATGATGATTCAGACCATTTGCATCATGGAAAGGCTGAAGCTTTATTTTCACTGGAATAGATGTTCCTCTGAGTATGGATGTGAAGATGGCAATGCTTCTGCCAAAGTCACCCTCCAAGGGTGTTTTGAATCCACATCTTCTATACAGAATACCTTACTCATCGACATCGATTTCTACATAGCATTCCCCCCAAACAAGGAACTTCTGCAATGTGGCAATGGGCTTGTGTTCATTGCATCCACTGATCTTAACATGCTGCGTATCTCTCTGGACTTCTCTCTGGCTTGGCAGAGCTGTGCAGTGACCTTTGGAAAACAGCTATTGAGCCAACTGAAGAGCAACACCCCGGAGACTGCAGTAATGTCCTGCAGGGTTATGTATATTAAATCCGAGACCAATAATGGTACCAATTCTCCCATTCTGTAATTCAAGGAATTGATACAGGAGTGACTATCAGAAATTTTGCCTCTCATTCCTGCAAGCTTTGACCGATAGTTTGCAGGTCTTAGCTTCCAGAGGAGGGCACAGTACTAGTTCTAATAAGTTTAGATTAATACGTGGCTCCTGTGGAATCCCTATGCTACCTAACTAGTCAGTCAAAAGGCAATTTTTTCTGTCTGGGCAATGAATCCTGACTATTTAAAAGAAATGGAGTTGCTAAAGTGCATTGGAGAAAGAAGTTTATTTGCAATGGGAAAGGGAATACTTTGAGATGCTAAGGAAATTGTATGACTTACAGTAAAATTTAATAAAAATTGCAACTGATCAATAGTGGATGGACCAGTAAAGGTGCAGATTTTATAAATCTTAGGAAATGGAGATTTTGATCATCCAATCAGAAAATAAAACAGCATTAGCTGAGGTGCTTTCTGGGAGCAAAAGGGCTGTGGATGGTTAGTAGAAGAAAGCTATGAACGTCAGCTGCCGCACTGTGATCACTTACAGCAGTAGGGTGCTGGGGCTGGGGACATTTCTCTTATTTTGACATAAACTTACTTGTGTCCGTATTAGCTGACTGCTTCTCCGTTCTTCTTCTCTCATTCTCCTACTACCTAAATTCCACAAGATGTGCTTGTTGTAATGGCACTGACGGCTCAGTACTTAATGCAGAAAACAAAAGGACTCCGAGAAAGAACTCTCCTGGGTTGACAGTTTGCGTGTTCCCTTCTGGGGAGGGATAAGCACGTTTTTAGTGGTGCCAGAGAGTGCTGCTCCACGTTGGGCCAAGGCGTGGGAGTCCTTTCGTCTAATGTTGAATCTGCTTGAGAAACCCCCATTGGTGCCAGAAGGAACAGGCAAGAAGGGGCTAGTTCACATTGTCCTATAGAATGTGACTGAGAAGCTGAGAACTTCGTGTCCCATAGTCATATCCCTAGTAAGATTCTAAGTTCACCAAAAGAGGATCTGTATGAGATCTGAAGATGTAAGTATGAGAGCAGTAGCCTTTATTCTCTGGGTGACTTTGAGGCCAAAGTGACAGAGACGAGGAGCTCTTCTTCCTAACTGTGGGCCTGGCAATGAAAAGCCCTCTAAGTCCATGAGCAAGTTACTGGGTATAAATCCCAGAAGCCACACGTAACATCCTGTGGACTTCTCACCGGCCCCTTCACCTCACAGTCTGGTCACCTCGGTGACTAGATATACTGCTTGTAATCAGGCGCCACTCCTGACATGCACCAGCATTTCGGAAGAACTCCACTGCTTTGATTCTCCTACTTGTCCTCTGGACGGTCACGTAGCCAACTCTTCCCCTGACTGGGTGAGGTCTGCTTCTGGCAATCTGTTCCTTAGCTGTTGCAATCATTGTGACAGCAAGGCTGGACCTAACGTGGTCCAGGCTCTTGATTTCCATGGATATTTTTAGAATATTAAAATCAGGTGGGTGACTCAGTGAATTTTAAGTAGTTAGGAAGTTTTGATGGGAAAGTTTTCTTTTCCTGAGAAAATCAATGTCTAACAGACAGAGTTGAAATTGAGAGTTTGAATTACTGAAGCAGAGAGTAAGACCCAAGAATGTTAAGAGTCTCAGTGTCGGGAGCATCACCTTGAGCTTACTGAAGCAGAAAAGTGAGTTTATTGGTTCAAATAGCTGAGAGGTGCAGTTGTTCTCTATGGGTTTTGAGCTTGGCTGAATTTGAGGGCTCACACAATGTTATCAAGAATCTCCATACCTCTCAGCTCTGCTCTCTTGACTGGTTTCATTCTCAGAAGCCCTCAAAGAGGCAGCACTGATGAAAATTAGTTTGGGGCTTCTATTCTATCAGCTTCATAACTCCCTGGAATAGAAGTGCTCTTTTCCTAATATTTTAGTGAATGTGCTCAGGCTGATTGGCTGATGTACCTTGGGTCATGTGCCCACATCTCAAGTGCTAATTATGGACTCTATTTGTGAGGTTGAAGTAGGTCCCAAAACTAGGGCAGCCCACCCAAATCTCACACATTAGAAATGGAAAAGTCCACAAGGAGGACGAAGCATTCTGTTGTTAGGGTGCTGGGTGGTATCCTCAATGCATTTCTGTTATTTCACCCTTTATTGTCTAAAAACTCACACTTCCTTTTAATTCATACATCTCCACATTTATCATATACAAAATCTGCACCTCCAAATCCAGATCTTTGCTTTGTGCCTGTTTTTGTGCCAGTCTAGGATATAACTTCTCACGACCCCGCAGTTGATGGCCAAGTGATTTATTCAGTTAACCACATACAGCAAATATGGTAATCCATGGGGGAGTAAATAAAATCAAATGTAGCTTCAATAAAATTCCCATTTGGAAGAAAGATGAGGGGGAGATGAATTAGCAGTGGCTTCGCTCTTCCAGGATTCTGAGTTCTTCCTGTCCTCGAAGGATAGTGAGCCCTTAATCAGCCAATCCGCGTCATAAAGGGTGTCACGAGGTCACTATCTTCTCGTGGCCATGTTTGGTGCGGACATGGGAATGAACCCCGTTTGGATGGAGCCACCGGTGAGCAATGCGCTTTTCGTGGTGGGGTTTGGGTAGAGCAAGGGATGCTTAGGGTTTGAGCGTTCAAGCACTGGCTGGAGGGAGAAGTTTCTTATAACCTTGGAAATTAGCCAGATAATTTGCATTTGGTTAATGCCATTAGATAGTTACTGGACTAATTAATGAGATGGTGTGGAGTCATGATCTGGAGACTCTATGTTTCTGGCTCCTTAGTGGTAGGTCACACAGCGCTGTCCCCACTTCAGCTCTGAGCTCAAAGGTTGATGGGGATACAGAATGTTGGTCAGACTCAGGAGGGATGATTTGCTTATTCCACACCTCCAGCTGGCATGACAGAGAACACTTCTTCTGATGTTCTTGAATTAAGATAATTAGGTAATTTAATTAAGATAATTAGCATCCTACCATCGGTCTTTAAGCAGGAAGTTGCACTCAAGTCTCTTGGGAAGGGTCTAGAAAATCAAATTATAGCTTCTGGATCCTATTCTTATTCATTATTGTCAGATTCTCTTGCTTGCTTTGTACAAATTTTGTCTTGGAGTAGAGAATTTTCCTGTTTTGATTTTCAGGGCTGATAGTTATTTGAATGTCAGCTGTCTTGGATCTTCAGGTATAAATCAGCAATTTTGTGATTTCTGTTTCCTCTACTTTCCCATAGACAAGCTTGGGTGAATCGACTAAATATACATTTAGCAACCTGATATTTCTTAGCAAATTCCCCGAAGTTCTGGCCTCTGGGCACACATGAGCTGAGTGTGAAGGCACAGCAGGTCACTGTGTACCCTCACCCTCCTACCGGGTAGCGCAGAGGGGAGTATTTACCACCTAACAGGGTGGGAGGAACGTTTACGACCCTGTGGCCCACCTGAACTTGGCCAATGCGACACTTTCTCAAGATTTGTCAGTAATCTCTTCCACACTAGCCCAGATATATTAAAGCAGAAAACAAATGAACAAACAAACAAACAAGGTACTAGTTGGTTCCCAAGTCTGAAAAGACCTTGGCTGATGCATAGCCAGCTGGGAAGATGTGGGGAGTTGAACAGTGTCGTCAGAAATCTGTCTCTCTTCTTCGCTTCCCCCTCTGTTTTTCTCTCCGACCTCTCCTTCCCTCCCAGGCAGGCTCTGTGATGATCTGTCTGGCATGTCTGTGGGCAACACAAAGCTTGTCACCTTCCGATCATTTATGTCTGTCACAGTTTAGCAGCGCAGCGGAAGAAGCTCTCTGCCATGGTTTGGACAGGCTTGAGTGGGTTTCTCGAAGGGTCTCACCCTAAAGCCATGTGGCCGGTGGCAGGAACGGTGCAGTGGGAGGGAAGAGGTGAGTGTCCTGTTTGCAGAGCCCTGGTTAGTTCCCGTGGAAGCAGGTCATTAAAAGACAGGGTGCCTGTCCCCGAGCCTCTCTGGCTTCCTGCCTCACCACATGATCTCTCCTCACACACTTCCACCATGACACCATCTGCTCTGCTGTCATGTAGCCATGAGGCAAAGGACATGCAGACACCAAGTTCCTGAATCTCCAGACCTGTGTGCTACGGAGGGGTGCATGGTGTTAGGAAAGACCCAGCCCCACCTGCTCTGTTAGCACAGAAAACAGACTCGGGCACCATCTCTCTCCCCAATTCCCAGCCGAGGTCCTAGGCTGACTTTGAGCTGCCTTGGGTCACATTCCTATGTGCACGGGGCTGTCACTAGACAAGCTTGGCCTAACACATATTGTTGAAGGTGATGGGATGAAGAGGTTCTTGAAAATAAAATAAAGAAATTCAATTACTATAAAAAGGGCCCTGGACAAGCAGCTGCAAAAGATATTCATCACTGTCACAAGAAAGCATGGGCCGGGAATTAGAACACTGTTAGCACAAAGAACACGCAAAAGTATTTTAATATTATCTGTTATCTGTACATAACTTGTCATCACAAGGATCTTATGAAATCATGGAGTTAGTACTAATGTACTTATGTTACAGATGAGGAAACCAAGCCGAGAACAGTCCAAAGGGCTAGATAAAAATAGCACTGCGATTAAACTATAGTTTTGGCATAAGAGTAAATGTTCAGTTATTTCCTTGATGGCCATTTCATTTTGAAGATGCTTTTGTGACAGTATTGATTTTTTTTTCTTTTCGGTACTGGGGATCGAACTTGCAAACACGTGCTTAGAAGGCAGACACCGCTTGCAAGGCAGACACTTATGCCACCTAGCTAAATCCCCAGCCCTTGATACTCTTACAAAGTTAGGCTTTATCCAAATGCCCAGTACATACAAGATGGGTTGAAAAATTAGGGTTCTAATTTCAAAGAAAGCATTGTATAGCTATAAAGATACCTTATACAAATTTTCAATACCAATATATTTGTGATGTTAAATAAAAATCTTGCTAGGATAAAAGTTATATACACATTACAATCTTGTGTATCAAAAGTTATGCAAAAAATACACAAAAGGTAAAAAGTATTGCTGTGCTATAGAATTGTGACATATTTTTCTTTATGTTAGTATTTTCTAAAGTCTTTTATCATGGATAGCTTTCACAAACAGAAAAAGAAGTTACCAGGGTAAGAGGATAGAAAAAAGAAGTCTGCAGTAGGGAAATATTGACAATATTTCTTTGTTGAAAACATGTTTAAGATATCACCTCTATTTTATTAAGCCTAGGTTATACTACCTCATGTATTTTAAAATTACTTGTAATTTGCTTGGCTTTTTATGTGTAAATAAATTGAAAACACCCAAAAGGGATGAGAATCAGGGAAACAGAAGTGACATTTCAGCATGGTGTGCTCTACAGTGCCTCTGGGTGCCTTTAGGTCCAAGTAGTGTTCATAGTTCATTCATTCCTTTGTGTGTTCACTCACGGAATATTGAGCCACTTATTATGTATCAAGTGCAGTACCAGACATGAGGCATGTAAGAATTAAGAAATGATGGCCAGGTGTGGTGGCACATACCTGTAATCCCAGCAATCAGGAGGCTGAGGCAGGAGGATCACTGCAGAGTCTAAGGCCAGTCTGGGCTACAAAGTGAGTTTGGGGTCAGGCTGAACTTCATAGCAGACTCTGTCTCAAAAAAATCCAACCCCCCCCCAACCAAAACCAAAACCAAAACCAAACCCAAACAGACAAACAAAAAGATGGTCCCTGTCTTCCAGATCACACAGGATGACGAGAAGTCAAACGATGATTATTCTGTAGCACTACAAAGCGTGCGTGGGGTTATATGGAAAAGTAATACTGTGGGTATTACAGTATCCACATATAAAGATCAGAGTGATGCCTGGTCAATTAAGGCACTTAGCCAAGCATCCTGAATAGATTTCAAATTATGAATTCTAGAGAGTAAAGTAAGATTAAAACCTGACATGCTTGGTGAATACCGGGGGTGGGGGATAATTTAAGCTGAGAAGCAGGTTTGGAGAAACCTCAAAGATAAAGAGGGTGACCCAAGCTTTCACTTTGAAAGTTGAATTTAGATTCCTTTTATGTTTTGTTTTATTTTCCCTTAGGAGTTTACAGTAACCAGTGACCCTGTTTTTTCAAACAGACTTGAGGGACATAGATGATACAGATATTCAGATTTGTTAATTGGTCAAATCAAATCCAAATCAACCCTAGAAAAACAGGATCCAAATGTTACCAAATATCAATGAGAAAAATACAGAAACAAGCACTGGGAAAATCAAATGATTTTTTTCTCATTTTAAATGATTTCCTCTCATCTTAATTTTAAAAACACATTAAATGGAGAGAACTGGAGAAAAGGGATAAGACTAACTTGTCAAGGGTTATTTTAGAATATTATTAAATGAAAGACAATGTGATGAGAAATTAAAAACTACTGGAGTTGCAAGGGAATCTGGCTAGAAACAATAAAATCCAGGAAGCTGGATTCTGCTTCACATGGGAGAGAAGTGGGAGCTATAACCAAATTAGACTCAGGGTTCAACCAAGACAGTCTCTTAGGACTTGGCCAATGACTTAGGCTTCCATATGACGCTGCAAGGTGGAAGTTTGTAATTTGCATGAAAGACCAAGCTCATAGAGTTTTTTGACCTTTCTTTCTTGCTATCTTTTTGGGATTTTAATTTCTACTTATTCACAGTGGAGCTCATTAATTTCCTAGCCCAAACCAATTTTCATCCGGACTTATCTGTTACAAGGGTTATGAGGCGAATTTTCTAGGTGCCCAGCTGCCAAACCTTTGTCATTTCCACTTCCTATGGTAAACTGTTAGCCTTGTAACCAGATCCCCTCTGTGTGGCCCATCTTCCCTTCCTTCATTCCCGAGTTCGCAGCCCAACTCTTGGCCTCTTTCCTTCCTGCCTGGCTGTTGATGCCTCTCTCACATCTGCAGGTCTAAGGAGGACCCTCCCTCCCTCTGCTCAGACTCTTTCCAAAGCCTCACACTTCACCGAAGGGCCAGGAGTGCAGGCTGCGGGATTTCCTGACAGCCGCCTCCCCAGATTTATTACCTCCTTATGCTTATCTTAGGTTCCAGTAAAACTGTACTTTGCATTTCACCCCGATGCGGTCCATGGTGTCCATCTTATCACGCGTTAGTATTTAATCTTATCTTATGACATGTTAGTATTCTGTCTTCCTGGAATACGGTCCCTTTCCCTCTGTCCTGCCTGCCTCTGTGAAGAGAGATTCTTTGGAGCTTTTTCTTCATTGAGCTCTCACCCTATTTTGTATTGTTATGTATTTTGTATTTTTCCTTTAATCTATCTTTTTTTTTTAAATTTTATTTAAAGAGAAAAAAAGCAATACAGAAAAAAGGGTAGAAACAATACAAAACCTCAAAAAAACCCATAAATCACTAGTTGACAAACCAAATACTCCCCGAAATAGCTGTTCATGTTACAAAATTAAGGCAAACAAAGTGAACACACAGTGAAGCTGCAAACAGAAATAAAAGGATGGAATAAAGCCAATTGAGACAGCATAGTGAAATTGGCACAGAACATCACAGCAGGTCACCAGGACAACGGTAACAGGCAACATTGTATATCTCGTTGTCTTCACAATAGTTGTTCTTCTACTAGGTAGAGCAAAATCAAAGAAATACACAACATTATAGAACACTTCAACACAGTACTGAATAGAGCAACACCATTAATCAGGACAAAGCAAAACGGCGATAAAAATATCTGTCTTCAGAGATAGTAGAAGGAAACTCCCCCAACTTGCTGTACCAAATATGGTCACCTGCTAAGAGATACCCAGATCCCTGGATCCCAATTGTTACGGGTGTGTGTGTGTGTGTGTGTGTGGTATGTTTGATTCTAAGCCCGCGACCCGGTAGGCAGCAGGCTGGTTACTGGTTGGCTCGGCGCCCTAAGTTCCAGCATGGCGCGGATCTCAGGAGACGCTCTTGCTTCTGGTTTCCCCGCCCTGGGGTGGCCGCGGCTCCCCACACCACAGTCACTCTCTAATCTATCTTTTATTATAGGAACATATGACATATTTTATACTCTGCTTTTAGCTTTTTCCAGAGAGCAGAAATCTGTTTATCACTCAGTTTTACAGACCTTCATACCATATTAGGTACTAAGGAAACATTCATTAAATTGAATGTACTCTAATCCACAATTAGTAACAAAGCAAAATACTATTTACACACAAAATATAATATAAAATTTGAGATGTGTCACTTCCTAATGGAAAGTATTGTGCAATAAAATCAAAATTATCCTCTAGTGGTTTCTCCAGCCCCATGCATTATGATAAAATAAATGATAAATATTACTGAAAATAACATGATAACCTCTGCATGGTTCGGTGTGGGGAAACCTGAGCTGTTCTCATGTAAAAACCCACATCAAATAAATGTCACATGTTACACATGGCCAGCTGCTTCTCATTTAGAAGGATTAAGGTGTAAGGAAAAGAAGACACTGTCTAGGCAGATGATGCAGTTGGCTGCTTTCTCATATTACAAATACAGAGTGTAAAGTACTCTCGAGGGTTGGAGTTAGGGCTCAGGGGTAGAGCACCTGCCTAGCGTGAGAGTAGCCCTGAGTTCCATCTCCAGTACCAAAATAAATAAGCAAAACCAAAACAAAGTTCTTCCTAGTTAATATAGTTGATACATCTCTTGTTTGACTACTTAGAGCAAAAAATAATTTTCAGTGGATTTACCCATACTAATATTGATCACTACTTTATAGTTGACTTGTAGGAAAATAGTTCATCATACTCAAGTTTCTAAACATGTTTTTCCCTTCTGTGAAAATAACTAGAACTTTCCTTGTGAATGTTGTTAAATTCAAGTACTAAAACCATTCGCTTCAAGAGCCTTCTTTTGGCTAAATGGTTCAAGTAGAGTCTAAGCATGGGTGGCCATCATAAAATAATATTGTAAATTCTGTGTCCTGATTCTAATTGTTCTCCTCACAACCCCTTACTATAACAATTATCCTTGAAAACAAGTAACTCTAGAAGTTTGTTGATTTTATGGGCAATTGTGCTCCCTAGAAAGTGACTTAGGCATGTAATTGTGTTGTTTCCATCCATTCTATGAAGTGAAGGTAATTACTAAGCCCATTGGCATTCATTTTTAAAATTAATTTTATCAGTTACATTTTAGATATAGATAATGACCACATGCATCATAGGGAATTTATACTTGCATACAATATAATCTTGATTCTTTTTTCCCATTCCCCTCCCTTCAACCCCTTTTCCTTTTATTATTTACAAAAGTTTTCTTTCCATTTTTTCTTCCTTTAATCCTTTTTCTTTGCCCTTTCTTCCCTCCACATTCCCCTTCCCATTTGAACATTTTCTTCCTATCTCACAGTATCTTTTATACATTTTGATCTTTATTTACATTTTTATACCAGAGAAACAATGTTATATTTACATGTGTGTTCAATTTATTTCACTCCAGAGTGGGGTCTCAAGGTGCATTTATTTATGTCAAAATATCTCATTTATCTTTTATGGCTGAGTAGTACTCCATTGTATTAAAAACCCCACATCTTCTCTATCTACTCATCTGTTAATGGGCATTTGGGCTGTACCATGAACTGTGCTGCTTTAAACATGGGTGTGCATATATCACTGTGGTATGATGATTTTAATTCTTTCAGGAAGATACCAAGAAGAGGAATAGGTGGGTCAAATGGAACTTCTAGTTTTTTGAGGAATCTCCAGACTGACCTCCACAGTGGTTGCACCAGTCTACACTCCCACCAACAGTGAAGAAGGGTTCCTTTTTTCCCAGCAGCCCCTCCAGCATTTGCTATTGGTTGACTTCTTGATGGCAGCCATTCTTGCTGGGGTGAGGTGGAATCTCAGTGCTGTTTTAATGTGTATCTCTTGAGTGATCAGTGATGTTGAACATTTTTTCATATATTTATTTGCTGTTTCTATTTTTTCATCTGGGAAGTGTCTATTCATTTCAGATGCCCAATTTTGGATTGGGTCTTTAAATTTGGGGAGTCTGATTTTTTTGAGTTCTTTATTTGAAATGGCCATGCTTCTGAAATTGTTATACAGACTTAATGCAATCCTGATCAAAATTCCAACAGCATATCTCACAGAATTAGAGAAAACAATCCTACAATTCATTTGGAACCAGAAGAGACATAGAATAGCAAAAATATTTCTGAGAAATAAAGGCAAGGTAGGGGGCATCATAATCCTTGACTTGAAATTATACTATGAAGCTTCCATGGTAAAAACAGCATGATACTGGTAAAAAAAAAAAAAATAGACCATGAATCAGTGGAACAAATTAGAGGATGCAGAAACAACTCCAAACACACTCAGCCACCTTATCATTGTCAAAGGTGCCAAACCCATTCACTGGAAGGAAGATAGCCTCTAATAAATGGTGCCGGAAAAACTGGCTCTATAAACACCAACAATTAAAACCAGACCCATGTCTTTCACCATGCCCTACACTAAAATCGAAATGAATCAAAGACCCAAATATTAAACAGAAGCACTAAATCTGCTGGAAGAGAACAAGCAGAACTTTTGAAGACATAGGTGTAGGCAAAAACTTCACAAACAAAACCGTGGTCACATGGGAAATACTACTGAGAATCAACAGTTGAGATCTCATCTTATTAAAAAGCTTTTGCACAGCAAAGTCAACCACAAGACAGTAAAGAGACAGCCCACAGAATGGGAAAAATGTTTCGCCAGCTGTTTCACACATAAAGGACTAAAATCTAGACTACATAAAGCGCTCAAAGAAGTCAGACCGCGCTGCCATTCGTCCTCGCTGAGCGAGTCAGAACAAGGCCTCCCTGCGCTTGTCTCATTCTCTTTGCCTACAGCGGCCAGCGGCACCGTCCTGAGCGGCCGGATCCTGTCTTGGCTCCAAGGCCATCCTGAGCACAGGGTTCCACCGGCTCCGCAGGCCTGGCCTCCTGCAGCGTGGGCTCCTCCTCGCTTCCCAGCACCTCACTGTGTTCCCTTTGTTCTTCCTTGGATTGCGTTTGTCTTAGTGAGCCCCGGCCCCTAAGGAGCCAGTGGATAAGTGAGATGATAATGTGTGTATGTATACAGAATTGTGCTCAGTGCCTTGTCCCAAGACTGCCTCTGGTTTTTTACTCTCTGGAAAGTACGCGGGCCGCAGGCGACGGAGGAACAGGCACCGCCAGCCCCTGCTGCCTGGGCCACCATGGGGCACAGGGCGAGGATCCCGGGGCACAAACACTGCGTCCTCGCCTCGAGCCCCCTCCCCGCTCCCACCTGGGCTGGGGGCTTTGGGCGTCCACAGACAGGGCCTCGAATTACTCTTCAAATAGCCATGGTGGTGGTGTGGGAGGAAAAACTCAACTACTGCAACTGCCCACAGTGAGTGTGATCGATGTGTGTCCAGACATGAACTAAAGACATAATAACCAGGGTAACGAAAGCGGGGACAGGGGGTGGGAGGGGGGAAGGAAACCAGAAGAATCCAGCCGCGCCGTGTACAGGTGCCTGTCCCAGCATGGGTGCAGACATCATGCTCTGCACACATGCACCAATAAAATTTTAAAAAGTAACCACTGCCTCACACTGTGGGCCGGAAGGATGATAATCACATCACCGTTTTCCTCCAGCCAGGGCAGAAAAGCTCTGCGGTCACAGCAGTTTCTTGGTCAAAAATGAAGGTCTCCCAGAAGGCTTTTTGTGTTTAGAGACCCCCCCCATCAGTCATCTCAGAGTTTTGTTACAACATTTCCTTCACAGTGTGAGAATTTCATGTCCATCTTCACTTGTGCTTGCAAGTTACTATTAAAACCAGGCACTGTTGAGCGTAAATGGCTGAAAAGAGAAAAGGAAGCAATATAAGTGCTGGGCAGAGAGTCCCACGGAGGACTCACAGACTCGGGATGGAGTCTGCAGGACTGTTACAGTTAAATGACTATGATGTAAATGTTGGGAAACAGTGGTCAGATCTTCAGAATTTCCCGAAGGAGACTAGAGGTCTCAAATGCACCCGGGGTCCTCGCCTACATGATAATCCTCTGTTTAATGTGCGTTCCTCTTCTAATTCTGTGAGTTACCTGTGTGTGTTTGCCTTTATAGCTGTCCCCCCAGTTTTTCTTCCTTATTACATCTTAATCTCCTTTTGGCCAGTGGCTACCACAAGTCTTAATTGTGCCAGATGTCTGTGGGTGCTGAGTAAATATTCCGCCGTGAGCTCCGCGGACAGGCTGTGTGCGCTGTCTTCCTGCACCTTACAGATAAAGGTCTCTCTGGGCGCCAGGCCCCCGGGAAAGGCTGTGTGGGGAAGTGGGCAGTGCAGGTGTGCGAGGCGACCTCACTCCGCATAGTTTACGTTTGTGCCCTTCGCTTACACACACACACACACACACACACACACACCACATACACTCTTTGCACATTTTCTTTTACCACTCTGACCCTCACAGTGTGTAGCTGCTCAAAACATGTTTGTGCCTTTTGATGACAGACTAGAGGATTCATAGTTGTTTTCTGTCATCCTTGAAAAACTAACATGGCAAAAATGATATTCTAATAAAAAACAAAGCCCTGGAGTCTCTCAGCTCATCTTGGACCAGCTTTAATGTATCTCCCCAGGATTCAGCAGTTACTCTTCTTCAAGCGGGATTTAGTCACACCTGAGGGCTTCCTCTATCCGATTATTTGCTGCCAGAAAATCAGAGGGAGGGGGCGGGGGAGGAGAGGAAAAGAGAGATCAGGAACGAGACAAGGATATAAACCTAACACAAAACAATTAATAGTATTCCTGTACACCAACAATGAATACACAAAGAAAGTAATCAGGAAAACAATCGCACTCACTCTAGCTTCAAAAACATTGTTGGTGGAAGTGCAAACCAGTACACTGTGGAAATCAGTAGGATGATTTCTCAAAACCAAACATACAAGTACTATTTTAACTAACTATACCCCTTTGGGGTATATTCCCCAAAGGGTTAAAATCATCATTGTATAGTGATCCATGCACACTCATTCATGTTTATGGTAGCACAATTCACAATAGCTAAATTATGGAAGCAGCCTATGTCTCTGTCAATAGATAAGTACCTAAAGAAATTGTGTTAAAAAGTGCACGAAGGAGTACTACTCACAGTAAAGATGGACACATTCAGATGATCTGTAGGATAACGGATGGACCTGAGATCATATTATTAAGTGAAATAAATCAGACACAGAGGTTAAATATTGGATGGTTTCTCTTATATGAGAAATCCAGACTAAAAGTAATTTAAAGAGAAAAAGTTAAAAAAAATAGGAACCAGTGAGATAGACTTTGCTGGGGCAGGAAGGTGATTTAGGAAAAGGAAGAAGGGAGTGCGAGGTTAGGGAGGGGAAGTAAACAGCATCAAGACGTGGTATCTGTATGCTCCATTCCCCAAGATGTATGAAATTTATATGTGTCAGAAATATATAATTATAAAAGATAAAAATGAAAAAGATGTCAGCATTTCACTGTCTTATAGTATTTTTATATTTTGTAGAGCACAATTTCCTATTGTTACTGCTCCATGGATAACGCTTGTGTTCTACCTATTGTGTATACACAGGTACTCAGTTGTAATTATCTGTATGCATGTACTTTGCTGGGTTCATCACCAACTCCTTTATAATGTGGCTGTTTCTTAATTGTGCTTATTAATCTATGAGGGGGAAAATCCAAGTTAATATTATTTTATATATATAGTTGTTTCTAATTATGAATTGCCTTTGGAAGCTTGGCAGGGGATCATTTGTAGAGTACAAAAAACAAGTTCTGCAGCTATTTTTAGCAAATCATATCTTTTTAAATGTAATGGGAGGTGGTTTGATTTAATAATCTCTAAAATTCCTTCCTGATCAAGACTTCTCTTACTGAGGTTTTGCATAACTTTATCCAAACTTTTAATCAGAACAATGAAAACTGGTATTAGTTTAAATTAGAGATTTGGGTAAATTGTGGCAAATTATAGTCATTAAAGGAATCACAAAAGAATCACATTTCTAATATTGTATAGTTATATACACTGATGATTCAGTCAAATGATCTCAAACCATTTTCAGGGAAGAAAGAGCTTTGCTTGCTTGAACTATTTTCCCCAACATCTCCCTCCCTATCTGAAACTTTGCATATAAATTTCATTTTCCATCACAAAATTGGCTCAGGAGGAAAAAAAGATGGCAGACTGGTAGGTAGCAGGAGAGGGACCCTCTCTGAGAGAGACAGCTCAAATGCCAGAATAAAATACCCTGGAGAGACCCAAACAGACAGAGATGGACTCCCACAACTCACAAAGAAACTAAAGTGCAAAAAACCACTCGAATATGAGGTCCTGGGGCTACTATTAGTGAAGCCAAGATCAGCGAGCACAGCACCCTCCTCGAGCCGCCTGAATTCCTGCCCGACCTGAACAAGTGATCCGCGCCGAAGCGACTGGCTTGAGCCACCGGAGCACGGAGCTGAACAGCCCTGCAGGCAACTCGCCGGGACCCGCCCTGCACTCCACCCACCCAGAGTCACCATGAATTCGCACCGCAGCCGAGCTGAAGTCGGAGGTCGGGGAGCCCAGAAGTTCTCGGGGACCCGCATCAACACGCAGTGAGTGACGGGAATAAGACCCTCCCACGGGAAAGGGGAAACCGACCGGACGACATGTTGGATTTGGGCAAGAGAGCCCTAACTCCATAAGGAAGTGGCTTCAGTTGGTTGCTCCCCTTGCTGAACGGATTGGTGGAATCTGCTTGGACTAGGCCATGCCCCTGGCCGGGACCCAGTGAGTCGCTACAAATTAGTTCCCTGAGATCAGTGCACACTGACACAGTGAAGGCCTGCAAAGGTTGACTGGCCCAGAGGGGAGGAGCCAACTCACACTGCCCATGGGTGAACTCTAATCTCTGATAACCTATTGAAGAGGGCTAAAGCTCCTAGCTTGCACCCTCCAGAGGAGCCTTAACCAACAAGAAAAGGGTCTGGGAATTACACTGTACACTTGTATGGAAGGAACCAAAAACATGACAAAAGGGAGAAATAAGAAAAAACCCCCAGCCCCCAGCCCTGAGAACATTGATCCAGGAGAGGTAAATACAAAAGAGATTGAGGGCAGCAAAAATGCAACATCAAACACAGTG
>PVJX010032889.1:0-20103 GCA_004027295.1 Dolichotis patagonum
ATTCATGGCATCCTGGAAGCAGAGAGCCCAGGAAATGACTGAGAGGAAGGGGCCAGGGACCCCGGGTGACACCCACAAGACCCTCCCAGGCATGTGCTTTATTGACTTCTGACTACTGTCTCACCAGTCAAACGGACACTCAAGGTTAACTCACAGTCCACCTGCCCTTGTGAGCAAATGGGGCCTTCATTTGCTTTTTGTAGAACTTGAAAAAGAAAGACAACAGCATTGTGAATTTTAGATACAAGAACGAAAAGGAGTAAGAGGAAATAATTGAAAGAAGAAAGGGAATTAAGTCAGACCTCTGTACTGAAGAGACAGACCTTCCTCAACCGTCACTGCCTCACAGCTCTCAGCAGAGCTTCGGGTGTGTCAGGCACGTAGCTTTCCCCTGAAGAACAGCCAGAAGGTTCATCCTCTGGAGAAATGATTTGGGGTTTTTTTTTGGGGGGGGTTCTCCTGCTTTTATTTTTTATTTTTTGCTTTTAGTTTTTATTTTCTTTTTATTACTACATGTTTGCAGTTCATGCAGATTGCAGTCATCTTGGGAGTGGTTGCACGCACATATCACAGCTTGTTTCTTCTTTTTTACCCTCTTCCTTTTCCCTGCCCCAGCTGTTCCCCCATCCCCTTTGTCACACTTGTTGATGTCATTTGTCTTACCTCCTGTTGTGCGTATAGTGCTTACAGTCACTGGGTTAGTAGGTTGGTGTGTGCGTATCTTTTGCTTATTGTTCCCCTGCTCCTCCTCCCATCTCATCCCTGTTCTCTTAGACACCTTTCCTATCACAAGACATTCATGCTCCTTGTCCCTTCCTAGCTATCCTATTTAATTTTCTTTGTTTTTACTTTGCCTCACTCAGATGAGAGATATGGCATTTAAGCTTGTGGGTCTGATTTATTTCATTCAATATTATTTTTCCAGGTTCACCCATTTTCCTTCCAGTTGTCTCACATTTGTCATTCTTCATAGCTGAGTAATATTCCATTATATGTAATACCACATTTTCTTTATCTGTTGATGAGTATACAGGCTGCTTCCAGGATGTAGCTATTATGAACTGTACTGCTATAAACATTGGTATGCAAGTGTCATTGTAGTATGATGACTCAAGAAATCTAGCAGAGGGATAGCTGAGTCACAGAGAATTTCTAATGTCAGTTCTTTGAGAAATCCCCATACAAGAAATGATGTTTAAACACCGATATTTGGAGGCCCCTAAATGTGAAGGATTATTTTCCAGTCAGTCACTTCACAGTGAACTCCACAAGTTGATACTCTTTATGCTCAGACACAGTTTGTAGCTAGCTCCTTGGCCCTGGTTCTTAAATGCAAAGAGTCTGCCCAAACTCCCCAAGCATGTGAGGAAAACTCCATCAGAAACAGCTGTCAAAACAGAACAAGGATGACTCTGGAGACACACTAGCGCAGGAAGCCAAATAATGGACTATTAAAGACAATAGTCTATAATTCGTATCTTCAGAAAGATAAAAGAAGATATTAAATCCATGAAATAAGAAGCAGAGGTGTAATCATCTGGTTCTAAGGCAGGGTGGCACGACACAGGGGCAACACTTTAAGTGATAGGAATATATTAAATTATAAGACTGGTTGGAAGATAAAGCTGAAGAATTTTTCCAGAATATAAAATAAAATGTTAATGAAATAGACAATAGGAACAAAAAAGTACAACAATGAGCTCTTAATCAAGGAGTTCCAGTATCCAGGAAAAAAGAACAGAAAAAAAATGAAAAGGAGAAAATTATGCAGCAAAGAGCCTGAGGGTGAAAGGACATGCATTTCTAGACTGAAATGGCCCACAAAACGCCTAACACAAAAGAAATACACAAACTACAGTATGAAAATGCGCTGCTGGGAGTGTAAATCCCTGGTAGAGTGTTTGTCCGGCACGCATGAGGCTCTGGGTTCGATCCCAGTAGTATAAAAGCAAAAACAAACAAACAAAAACCATAGATCAAGAGAAGAGCCTAGGGGGCTGGGGATTTAGCTCAGCGGCATAAGCACCTGCCTTGCAAGCAGGCAGTCGTGAGTTCGATCCCTGGTACCGATAAAAAAAGAAAAAAAAAAGAAGAGAAGAGCCTAAAACCTACTGGGAGTTTTAATTACTAAGAAACAGCAAATTGCATACCAAGGGTTAGAAATTAAGTTAGTGTACAGCCTTTGAACTATCAACAAAAGCAATGGAGCAGTGTTTTCAAAAATTTTGAGTGAAAAATTGGGTGTAGTTGCCCATGAATCAAATGTGAAGTTAAAATAAAGGTGCTTTGAGTGGTGCAATAAAATAAACGTTTTTTGTTTGTTTTTTGGTCAGGAAGCTGCGAGGAAGTGGCCAGGGTGGGCGAGAGAGGGGTTTTGAGATCTCAAATCTCTTCCTCAGCAGTTGGGCTCCATCACTCACCTGTCTCACCCACCATCTGTTGGTCCACACCATTGCATTCCAGTGAAAATGCCATGTAAGGAAGAAGCATGGTTTAAATGTTCTAGCAGCTACATGTAAATAAATAAATTGAAATAGGTGACATTAACCCAAGTAATACGGTTTATTTAAACTGATCATTTAGTCAAAGCATTATCATTTCAACATTCAGCTATGTAAGAAAAGGTAAGATTTTTCTCTGGAGCTCTTTGGCTTACCTTAAACTCTATTTCAGAGTTCAGAGAGATTCTTCCAAAGATAGTTAACTTTTTTCACATCAAGTTTTCACAAGTTGGTATGTATTTAACACTTAACTTCACACCTCAGTTCAGACTAACCATAGTTCATGTGCTAGTTTTTTAGCTGGCTGACTCTATGCGAAGCATAGCAAATAAAATCCCTGGAAGACTAGGTCCCAGGACAGACGTGTTTTACTGGGGAGAAATACGTAACAGCAGGAATTCAGAGAGCTCTGCAGCCCGCAAGCCTGATATAGGGATGAATTCAGACCTGAGGCGCCAGCTGCTGAGACGAGGGCCTCCAGGAATAGAGGGTCTTTGCACCCGGTCAAGGGTGGATACTTTCTCTGATATCGTGGCTTTTCTCTTTTTATTTTGCAGAGCTGGAGATCATGCATACTAGACAGATATTCCTCTCCTGAGCTACACCTCCAGGCCTGATATTATGACTTCTAGTCCCTACATATGTTCAGGGATATTTTCTACCCATTTTGTCCTCTTCCTGCATCCTCAGCCTCATCCTCTTGCTGGCTCCTGGCTCTCCACTTCTCCTTGTGCATTGCCATCCCTTCTCCTCCAGCTGCTGTCTTTTCTTATAGGCCCACTCCATCCCGCACTCTCCTCTCCTCCATAGTTATCTGATCACTATTTCCAAAGTCATATGTCTTAGTTACTTTTGTCTTGTTGCTGGGACAAAATGCCCAGCACCCAGTTTTAAAGAAGGAAAGGTTTATTTGGTTCACAGTTTCAGTCCATAATCATCTGGTTCCGAGGCAGGGTGGCATGGCACAGGGGCAACACTTTAAGGCGGCAGAAGACAGCAAAAGCAACAAGAACAAAAAAGTGGGGATTAAGCATCTTTTCCTCCCTTATATGGTAAACAGGCTGCCCACCCACACCCTGTCCCTCCATCCTCCGGCACAGGCTCGGATGTTTACAAACTGAGGATCCTGGCCCCCTGCTGAGTAACCTAGTTAAGCTTCTAAATTTCTCCATTCTCAAGTTGACACAATGTATCAACCATTACATCCTGTGAAGCATTACAACTGTCTCCCTCCTCCCTAAGTGAGGTTTTAATCTTGCCTTGCATGCTTAAAACTACACTTTTGACTCAGCTGAACAAGGAATTATTTGCTTTATGACTTTATCTTGAAAAAAATACAAAGCACTGGCAGTAACTTTGAAACTCCAGTTGTTTTAATATAATTCAGGATCAAATTCCTAGGCATAGATTCTACCTGCAGAGATCCTGGGAATAAAGGCTGTCTCCTTCTTATAAATGATCACGTCACAAACTTTAGATGTGATTGTAGTGATGTTTGCTCAGCTGTGTCACCACTTCCACCACTGCCCACTATTGGCCACATGTGAAAAAAAAGTATGATTTTCTCTGGAACTCAGGGCTCTTTGGCTAAGCCCAGATTGTATTTCAGAGTTCACAGGCATTCTTTCAAAAACTGTGGTTAAAAATATATACCATTGTATTTAGTCTCTTAAGTTTTAAGTGTAGGGTAAAGTTTGACCAACTATAAACATAATGTCATAGAGCAGATCTCTGTAACTTTGTCATCTTGCATGACTGAAACTCTACACTGATTCAACAGTAAACATTGAACATGTCACCATCCTCTTAGCTCCTGGGAAATGCTACTCAACTTTCTGCTTCTGTAAATTTGACAGCTTTTGATATCTCCTAGAAATGGAATCATGCTGAATGTGTCCTTGTGTGACTGGCTTATTTCATTTCACATAATGTACTCAAGGTTTCACCCATGTTATGGCATATGACAAAGCTTCCCTGTTTGCATGGTCTTGGGCTCTGTATTCTGCTCAATTGGTCTGTACATTTATGTCAGTTCCATAGAGTTTTTATGAATGTAGCTTTGTAGTATATTTCAAAATGAGGGCATGAGGCCCCAGCTTCATTTTGTTTTCTTAGGGGTATCTGGCTCATACAACTTAGAGGCCTCCAAATAGAAGTCATTTCCTAGCTTAGCAGTCTCCTCTGTGGAGGACACTCAGCCTCAAAATTCCATCATTCTTCAGCCAAGGATGACTGGGGATCTGCCCTGATACTTCTTGGTTCTTAATCGTGAGTAAATGAAGGAAGCTTCCTGGCCACAAGCTAAAGAAGTCCTAGAGATTGCGCATACTCACCTCTTAACCTGCTGATGAGAAACCAAGGCCTACAGAGACAGCTGGGGGGAGATCTAAGCTACACCCCAGGAAGCTGGCCCTATTTCCATTATTCTTTACACGCCATTAAATAAATGTGTTACAGATGAGTTGGGTTAGAGAAGCAGGCACACCTGCTTGCAAAACAGTACAATTCCAGGTGAGAAAGAAGAGAAATCCAAAAAGATGCCCAAGTGTCCTGATGTAAGTAAGAGTTTTTAGGTAAAGTCTTGCTGTGGAAATGACAGAGGCACTGCTAAGTTATTTGTAGATGGGTCTGTGAGTCAGGTCTTCTGACCCATCCAGGCCACCATATTTTCTAAATTCAGGCATAACTTCTGGCAAGGAGAACAATTCTGAAAGAAAGGCTATTTCCTAAGGCCTAAGAGCTTGGCTTTAGAGCTTCTTCTTTGGCAATGTTGTCATTAGCAGATCCCTCTAACCAGAACTGTGGTGGTAGAGTTGCAGAGATCATCAAACCAGAAGCAGATTCCAGGACTTTCTCCTAGCCAGGCAATCAAGCACGGAGCCTACAGAGGAGATGGTGTGGCCATTAGAAAGGAGGGTTTGGAGTCAAGATAGGGCTGAGCATGGGAACTCAGTCAAGAAATAAGCCAGTGCCACAGTGCACACCTGTCATGCCAGCGCTCTGAAGGCCGAAGCAGGAGGATCATAAATTCTGTGGAAGACTGGAAAAGGCTATTCCTTCAGGGGAGCAGCTGAATGCAAGTAGAGCCAGACGATGAGGAAAGAAGTGAGGAAATTGTGAAGGGATTGGAATATCAAGAGTTCCTTAGTCTTTAAGAACATGGCATTAGAAGGCAGAGGGACAGCTGAGGCGAGTTAATAGGTAATCTGGGTGTTTACTGATAATCCTTCAATATATGATACTTAAACCTTACTTATTCAAAGGCTAGAAGGCTCATCCCTTCAAAGAAGGAATTTGAAGAAAACCCTTTATGTTCCTCCAGTGGGACTGAACCTACAGTTTCCCTTTTGATAAAGGAACAAAAAAACCCCATGTATTTGTAAACTTCTGTTTAGTAACTAGTGAGAAACTTGAAATAATAGATTACCTAATATTAGGTAGCCTTATGAAAATGTATTTCTTAATTATTTTTGAGTTTATATTCACATTGATTTTCAAAATTATTATTAGTTTTTGTCTTTTTGAGATGGGGTCTCACTATGCAGTTCAGGCTGGCCTTGAGCTCACTTTGTAACCCAGACTGGTCTCAAACTCGCAACAATTCTTTTGCCTCAGCTTCCCGAGTGCTGGGATCCTAGGAGTAGGCCACCACACCTGGCTGATTTTCAAAATATTTTAAGTTATTTTTTCTTTTTTTCAGAGCTGCTTCTTATTTGGAGCTATCTGTTTTACTGAGGCTTAAATCATAAGGGGCTGCATTGTTTTGACATGGCTTTTTACAGAAGTTATTGAAGTTTGGGGGCTATTTGTATAGGAGAGTAGGCACAGATTAAAACAAACTGACATGTCACCACATGGCTGTTGACAATGAATGGAATACCTTGTCTGTAGCACACTGTCACTTCTGAACCGAAAAATGGAGAAAGAAACAATTTTTTTTTTTTTTTTGCGTAGATCAGAAAAGCTTCAAAAGCTAAGTGTGCTTGGGTCTCTGGTTGACCTTGGTAAATGAAGTAAACTGATAGTGTTAATTCAGATTTAGGAAATTATCTGACTGTTGGTTTGTGTAGATTTACAATCCATGTGCATTACTAGTAACACAGATAGCTTTTATAGTTCCGTGTGTGTACACAGGCTGTCCCTCAAACTCTCCTATATCCATTAGTTACCGAATTTTATAACCAGCATTGTAACATTACAAAGTTTTGTTGCATCCAATTTCATAAACTTTATAGTGCAATACTTATCATTTTCTGAGGTAAACCAAAGGTATATTTCTCAAGGTTTTGGCTGCCTTCTTTGGCAATATTTGATGGAGATGTTTTCATACTTTTGAAACATAAAAATAAACCAGATTGCAAATTCGTGTAAGAATCTTAAGCCATGCACCAAGTTTTGGGTTGAAATTGTGTAGGATAGGCCTCAAATTTCGGTAGCCCAGTTCCCCATACTGCCTCCTTGCTTCACAAGCCTCAGGAGATCTGGGGGAGTGGGGAGTCTTTGGATGGTCCCAGTGATTATGTCAGGATCACCTACTCTCCCACAGAAGATGAACTTTAGCCTTATATTTTTCCACACAGGAATAAATAAAAATGCAGTGTGTCATTTCCAGAAGGTTATCAAGTGCTTGTAAGAATAGTCAGCCAAGAAATGTGCAAAACACAGATCAGAAGATATGAGGGAGAATTGAATCTTGTAAGGTCTTAGAAGTGGCATGAGATGGAGCTGAGTGATGGAAACTTTGATCTCCTTACTGGTGGCTTTGAAACTCCCTGCCTTGGGAGCTCCACAAGGAATAGCTTCACCTTACATAGGCTCTCAGAGTGCAATTACAGCCCACTAAGTCTTAACATATGCCAGACAGGCATACAAAACCTGTCTGACCTATACAAGACCTATACAAGACCTACAAAAACACTCTGCTGAGACTGGAACTTTCACGTCAAAGAGATCAGGACAGCAAATGGAAGTTAGGAAGCTCTGCTAATAGGAGATATTTCCAAATGTTTGGCCTGTGCTGTGTCTTGCTGCCCATTCTGATAAAGACAGCAGTGGATATAGACAGAGCTGTCATATTCTGGTGGTGACCCTTGCCTGTTTTTCCCTCAAGCAAAGCAAATAGGGTCAGGAATGGCAGAGCCACCTACCTGATAGTTAAATGACAATTGTCTGACATCTGGGGAGGCAATGATAGGACCCCAGGCAGTATAGCCATAGACCAGGTTGCAAAACTGTAGTGGTGTTTGTTTCCCTTTATACCCACTGGTTCTGTAGCACTGGGCTTAGGGTCCGGAGTCCTGGATCCAGGCTCTGTATTAAACATGAACTGTGTCTTACACAGTGTTTTTACAGCACCCTAGAACTTTGGGTTCCCAGGTAACGTCCAGGTTCTCCTCCTGGCTCCAGATGGAACGGGAGTGTCCCAGGTTCTAGGGGTAGATAGGTATGGGCTTGGATGCAAACAGGGCCATTTATTAGTTGTGAGACCTTGGGAGAAAACCCATATCTGATTTGCTAAGTCAGCATCTCTGGAAATTAGACCCTGTGTTGTTAATAAATGTTCCATGTATCTTTAGCATTCTAACACGTGGAGAACCACTGTAGAAGGCATCTATTTTCTCTACCTTTTTCCATCTAAGTCTCTACTTCTTAACATCAGTTCTTATAGAACTTAAACTTGCAAAGTTCTTAAACTTGAAAAGAGAAAAGCTAGTTCGTCTTGCTAACTGCAGCTGAAAGGTAAGCTTTTCCTTTCATTAGGAGTATAAACAAAACTCCAGTAGAGTAACAATACCTGGGACTCTGTCACCATAGGAAACAGATATTCTTGTCATACTTTTTACAGTTGTCACAGACATCTCCAAAGATCATAAATCCTCACCACGCCTATGAAATAACGCTGTTTAGGGTTAATAAAGAAGCATATATATGGTATCACAATTTAAGAAATTATTTTGATAACTATGCTTTAATATTACTTGCATCCTTTGTAGTCTCTATTTAAAATGTATTTAAAAATATGATCCTAGGAAGGGAATCCATAGGCTTCCTCCATAGGCTTCCTCAGGAAGCTTTTTAATTACAGGGCACAAAACCTGGAGGATCCTTGTATTAAATGCTTGACCATGTCACTATAAAGCACAGCTGACTCCTGGTCATCTGATGGTCTCCTCCCTAACCCAGACAAGCTGTAGTGGATACAGTTTCAAGCAGGCTGAGGGGATACTGGAGACTGGGGGTCAGAGTTTCCCCTCAAATCTTACTGACAGTTTACTGTGTTGACCAGCTCCGGGAATTTATAGAGAAGAAAGTTCCTTATCCGTTTATTCCAGTTATACTGACTTTTAACTCAGCCCCGGGGGTTGGCACATCTGATACACCTATCCAGCACCTCTGAAGCAAGCAGGCTTTGAGAAGATAGAAAGAAGGACCAGGTATCTATCTGGGTGTCCCTTTGTCATGGATTCAGGGGTCTTCAGAGAGGCTCATCCTACACAGACACCACACCCAGCTCAGCACCCACCCCAGCCTCAGGAAGCAGGGCTCCAACATAATTGCCTGGCCAGATGATAATAATAATACCATTAGCGGTAGGAGTATTTGCTTAGTGCTTAGTACGGCACCACCCTGCTGCATGACAGATATTACCTCATTTTATCCTTTTACAACCAATGACTTACATGTTGTTATTATACCCACTTTACAGTCACAAGAGTAGCAATAAAGGTGGTGTTAGACTTAATTATGTCACATTGATTGACTTGAGACTTACTGAGGAGATTGGTAAAACATAGTTACTTCCTGGTGTGTCTGGTTGTGTCTGGAAGTGTGACCTTGAGTACTGTGTTTGGCCCCTAACCCCTTCCTCTCTGGACTGTTCCTGCTTTGTTTCCCGGACTCCAGGAACCAAGGAGTTTTGCTCCACCACACTGTCCCACCATGACGTTTCTGCCTTGGAGCCAGATGACCCAGGATGCCTGAAACTGTGAGCCAAGTTAAACATCACTCTTAAATATCTCTTCCTTTCAATTGTGTGTGTTCAGTATTGTGTCCCAGCAATGGGAAAGCTGACTGAGGCAACCTTGCGGTGTCAGCTGTATATTAACATATATGCACATAGCATCCACTTGAGAACTCGGGTGCCAGGACAGATGTGTGGTAATATATGTATTAGCCTTGTTGGTGTCAGGTCATGTGTGTGCAGGCACCTGCCGGCACTGCAGTGGTGCGGAGGCAGAACCTTGGTATGGAATCCTGAGCAATAATCCTGACTCTAGCCTGTAGGGCAACTGCTTACCTTTTCTGTGCCTCTCTGTTGTCATCTGAATCCTCCTCCACCTACAAGGGGATGGTGAGTGCTATGCAATTAATTCAATTAACTACTGCAATTATTCATACAATTAATGGATGAGTAGGTTCACAGGTCTTCTAGCTTTCTGCTTGCTACTATCTCGTGCCGTGTGATCGCCTGTGCCACCTTGTGATTCTGCCAGCAAGAAAGTCGTCACCAGACACAGCCCCTTGACCTGGGACCACAGCTGTGGGCCAAATTAAACATTGTTTCTCATAATTTATCCAACCTGTGGTATCGTGTTTACAGCAATACAAGAATGGGCCAAAGGGGGCTGGGGGAGAAGTCATAGAGTTTGTTCTTAGCATATGTGAGAGGGCCTAAGTTCTATCCCAGCACCACACGCGTGCGCGCACAGACACACACCCGCACACAATGGACTAAGGCAGTGAGGAGGAAGTGAGATCGTCTATGCATAGTTTTTAGCACAGCACTTACACCTGTAAGGTAAATGCGTGTTAGTAGTTATCGTGATTCATAATCATGAAGATGTCAATAAGGCATCAGGAAACTGGTGATCTCCAAGATGTCAGGGGAGAGGAGGGTGGCGCACTCTGCGCATGCCTTGAAAGCAAAAGATGATCAAACTGTGATTAATTCAGCTTCACTGGAGTGAGCGCCTACTGGTTTTGCCTGGACAGCGCATGTCCGCTCTTCCTGTGATGATCCACCACCATCGCTTTGGGACGTGCCCTTCCCTGTTCCATCCCGCGGGATCTCACGCGGCCCTTCTCCTTCTCAGGCCGCAGGCACTGGTCTCTCTCTTGCTCCGTATTTTCAAAGCTTGTGGCGTAAGGGGCTGCTGACTCTTCGCTCCTCCCCGTTACGCGGTGAGGAGAGCAAATCAGAGCTCTAGGGGATTAGTGGAGCCTCTGGATCCAGATATGCCCCAAACCTGACACATTTCTGGATGTTCCTGACTTGTGATTGAATAGCTGGTTTTTTTCTTAACCTATTTCAATTCAGTTTCCATCTTTGTAATGGAGAGAGTTCTCCTGGTATGGTTGTGTTATTTGACTATATTCCTATATATTGGGTGAGTGCCAATTTCATATTTTACTCCTTACAGAATATTGTTGTGTACTCACTACTCACAAAATCATCATAGCCATCATCATCATCTATGGTCAGCGCGGTGTGGAGACCTAGTATTGGTGGGTGTGGATACAGCAGAGAAGGAAGTTTTTCAAGGAGCCTGGAGTGTTGAGCTATATCTCAGAGCATGAGAGGACCTTGGTGAGATAAGAGCTGGATCCTAGAGCTCGCTAAGGAGGTGCTGCTTCCTGTCTGCTCACACTTGGTCCTGGGTAGCTAGGGTACAAAATGAATGCAGGGCTCCTGCCCTCTCTGAACTTAACAGTTTGGGAGAGACCAACAAGGGCTGGCACTAGAGAGCGATCTGGAAGAAAGCAGCACCCTAATGACAATTTCTCATCCTATGCTTTAGTCACTGAAGGATCAAACACGGTTTAAACCTAGCGGCAATCGCAGGAAGGGTTGCTGACAATAACCGGAAGCCCACAGCGGCAGGAAAACCGTGGTTCCTACTGCTTCACAACCTAACATCAACCAGCCTACCTTGTAACTAACTGTAGTACTGACATCCTGCCACTAGGGGGAGAAAGAGGATAAAAGTTTTCTCCTCCAAAGGCGCCTGGGCCATTAGAGTACTATTGGTCTCTTGGCTGTTCTAGTTCCTGTGATTTCTTGTAGGGTTCTCTGCAGAGAGGGTATAGTGAAAATTACAGTACGACCTTTGAGGCAGCGAAGCTGCCTAGACCTGTGGTTTTTTGACTGTTTCTTGCATTCTGGGGGGGTCACTGAGACCCTTTTGAAGAGTTCAAGCGGTTTTTCAAACTATTAGGAAGACATGATTTGCCACCTCCTTTCTTGGTCTCTGCACCAGTAATGCAAAAGTGATGGTGGTTAAAGGTGCTAGCATCTTAACACGAATCAAGATCCTAGGAGAAAACCAGCGAGCAGCGTTCTACACCTGTGCACATGCGCAGGAAGGACAGCAAGCCGCGGCAAGGGCTGCTCTGAGCAGGCCGTAGTTGGTTATATGAAATCCTGGCCCTTGAATTTATTAATTTACAACCTGAGCGCACACCGCAAAACACACAGAGCATCACCTGCCGGTCAAAGTAGGCGGTTTATCAGGAAGAAAAAAACATTCATGTGACTCAAATGGGAGTCCTTTTTATTTGGGAAGCATTATTTCATTTTTTAAATTATTATTTATCCATTTATTTTTCGATTTTTGAGACAGTCTTGCTATGTAGTAGTCCATGCTGGCCTTGACCTCACTATTTTGTTTTATTTTATTTATTTATTTATTTACTTACTTATTTTTGTCTTTTTGAGGCCGGGTCTCACTATGCAGTTCAGGCTGGCCTTGAGCTCACTTTGTAGCCCAGGCTGATCTCGAACTTGCAATGATCCTCCTGTCTCAGCCTCCTGAGTGCTTTGATTACAGACATGTGCCACCATGCTCGACTCTTGAACTCACTATTGAACCCAGGCTGCTTTTGAGCTCACCATCCTCAAATGACCTGCAAACAAATTAAGATTTTTTTTTCAGACTTCACTATTTAGGAGATATTCCCTCAAAAATAAAATGAGCTTTTTCCTTTAAGGAAGATAACTATCATTAGTGCCAATGATAAAATTTGAGCCTTTCAGAAAAACAGAAATCTGCAAAACCTATATCTATCACAGTGAGCTTCACAAATTATTCCTACTTGAAGACTTTCTCAGCTAATTTGGTAGTGATATTAACTTGATATTTTTATTATGTAATGAAATACATCAGTTTTGTATAACTTAGTGACCGCTATTTTATCCTCCGAATGAATCAAAGATCTACTCACAGAATAATATAAGCAATAGAGTTTAATATAAGAATATTAAAAAGTACAAAAGTATATTCAGCCCTGCATGGTGAAATATACATGTATGTCCAGGTACATGGGAGGCTGAGGCAGGAGGATCACAAATTCAAGCCTAGTCTGATCAACTTAGCAAGACAGTCTCAGAGTAAAATAAAAACAGTCAGAGATGCATACAGAGGCTCTCAGTTCAATTCCCTGTAATTAGAAAGAAAAAAAAAGTTCACTGATATGGTCTCAGGTTGCATACTGTTACTAATCTTCAAGAAGCTAAATTTTGGTAGTTTGGTATAGTATGGAAGATAATTAGCCACAAGAATATCCCAAAAGCTTTTAGAATAGCCCTCCCTTTTCCAAATACTTACTCATGTAAGGCTGGATTTTCCTCCTGTGCATTAACCCAAATAATATATTACAACAACAGGCCAGGGATTTAGCTCAGTGGTATAAGTGCCTGGCTAGCAAGCACAAGGTTGTGAGTTCAATCCCCGGTTCAAAAAAAAAAAAAAAGAAAGAAAGAAACAACAGACCGAACATAGAAGCAGATAGCAGGCTCCGCCCACTACTAACCAACAACGGCCTGGTTTGGGATAAACATCAAGGATCTGCTCCCTTGCTTGGTTACAAAAAATATACATGGCTTGTGTCTTTTTCTACACAATCTTCTGAAAACGAAGGATCTTAATGAGGACAGTCGTACTTGGCTTCATGCAATGTGAAAATGCCACCTAATATTTTTTTATTTTACTTTTTATTGTTATATGCTTGTGATAAATAATAATGATGTTTGTTTTATTTTAAAGAGAATAAAACCCAGCAAAACAAAACAGAGGAAAGGCAATCAAAACAAAGCAGTGAAAGTGGTTCAGAACTTCTAAGCAGGATAATAGGAAGTCAGCAATGGCTACCATCATGTATCTTGGTATCTTCACAATAGTTGTCCACTCCAGCAGATGTAATAAAGTCAAATAAAACAAAACAGAATAAAACCAATCAGAATAGAACATTGACTAAAACAAAACAATAGATTGGAACAAAACAAAACAGTGAGAACAATATTGAATTTCAAAAACCAGGCAGCGGGAAATCCCCCATATTTGCTATGCTGCACACTGTTATCTTCCTAATAGATGCTGAGACTACCAGCTTTATGCCTGCAAAGTAATCAAACAATACAAGCATTTAGTTGTTTTTGTGTCTCAGTTGCTATCAATTCAGCCCGGCCTTCAAACCAGCTGGTTGCGTGGTGTGTGTGTGTGTGTATAGCTTTTTGATTCTCAGCCTGTGCATGGGTTGGCTCACAGGAAGGGTGAACTGGTTTCTTTCTTCCTTGGCCCCACATGGTCTTTGCAACTTGCCGGAAGGGCAAACTGGCTTCTTGGTGTGCTCCTCCCAGACTCCACAATGTGCATTTGTTTGGAGAAATATATATATGGTATATTATCTTGATTATTTTCATCCCTTTCCCCTCTCTCTCCAGTCTCCTTCTTTCCTTCTCATTCTGATCCCCTTTCCCATCTCCAAAAATTCTATCTCTCTGTTTCCTACCATCTTTACTTTAACTCTTTATTTATATTTTGGGTTCATCATGCAAGAGAAACCACGCAATATTTAACCTTCTGAGTCCAACTTATTTCATTTAACATTATATTCTCAAGATCCATCCATTTGAGCCAGGAATATATCTCAGTGGTACAGCACCTGCCTGGCAAACACAATTTCTGGTCATAACAACAACAACAACAACACAAAAGATCCATCTATTTTCCTACAAATCACTGGAATTTATCCTTTTTATGGCTGAATAGTATTCCACTGTGTATACAACACATTTTCTTTATCCATTTACCTGGTGATGGGCATCGGGGCTGTTATAGTTTGTCTATAGTGAATCATTTTGCTATAAACACAGCTGTGCATGCATCACTACAGTATGAGGTCTTGAACTCTTTTGGGAAGATACCTAAGACAGGTATACCTAGATCAAAAGGAATTTCTATTGTTCGTCTCTAGAGGACTCTCCATGCTGATTTCCACAGTGTGCACTAGTCTTTGCCTATGCCTATGTCCTCAGGTGTTTCCCCTCTTTCATCTTGCACAGTTTCGATGCTTCTGTTTTTCCCTAGCTCTGTCTTAGTCACTTTCTCATTGCCAAGACACAGTACCAGACACCCACAATTTAAGGAAGGTTTATTTGGGCTCACATTTTAGTCCATTGTGAGCTGGCTCCAAGGCGGGACAGCATGGCAGAGGTCATGGTGGAGGGGAGTCGCTCATGCCGCGACCACCAAGAAGCAGCAGGAGCACAAAGAGAAGAGCCAGCAGGCGCATAAACCCTTCCAGGCCAGCTGCCAGAGCCCAGGGTCCCACCTCTTCCTACCAGACTTTGCCTGCTAATGGCAAGGAAGCTAAGAGCCCCCATTACCCATTAACCTCTCAAAAACCCCACCTGTGAGCCCATGAAGCTTTGGAGAGGCATCTAGATATAAAGCAGAACAAAAATCTTTGCTCCATTTTGATTGTATTTTAGCACAGGGTGAGTGATACGGGTCGTTTCATTCTTCTGCAAGTGCATAACCAGTTTGCCCAGCTCCATCTGCTAACGAGGCCCCAGTGTATGGTAATTTTAGCAACTTTGTCAAAGACCTGGTGGCCAAAGGTGTGTGAGGTAATTCTGTGTCTTCTATTCCATTCCATTGGCCTGCATGTCTATTTTTATGTCAGTAGCATTTTTAAAAAAACTACTGTAGTTTCATAATATAACTTGAAATGCGGTACTGCGAAGCCTCTGCTTTTGCTCTTGTTACTCACTATGGCTTTGGCTCTTCTAGATCCATATAAAGTTTAGGATTGTTTTCTTCTAGCTCTGAGGAGGATGTTACTGGTATTCGGATAAGAAGCAGCCCTCCTTCCAGATGTGCCCTCAAGAGGGCGCTAGAGCCCCACACGCAGCCTGGGAAGAGGCCGTTTGTGGTCATGGGGACCTGGGTTTGCTTTCACAGGGCTGTCTTCACGCTGTCCACTTGTTTGAACTTTGCTTCAGGTATAAACAGACAAGCAGAACAAAATTAAGACTGGGGACTGTGCATACAATCAAAAAGGGTACTCAACAGACTCTGCCATGGGCCTCTCCTCTTTGATTCCGGTTTTCCCTCAGTCCTCCTCCCTAAAGAGCTGGCAACCTGACTCTGTTGACTTTTTTGCACGGTCCCTGGCCGTTTGCAAAGCACTTTCGTGTGCATGAACTCAGACAGCGCCCAGCCTCTGTGAGGACGCGGAGCAGGCGTCTGCGTAAGGGCAGCGGGCCAGCTCGTGCTCCGCTGCCCCGCCAGGATGCTGAGCTGGCGGGGCCCGGAGAAACAACTGTCACTCAGCTCCCCTGAGACCAGCAACACCTTCCATGGGACCAAGAGCAAGCACCGGAAGCCACCGCTTCCCAGAGCAGGAAGCCAGGGCTTCGTATTGCGAGCGCTCGGGGTGCAGCCTGCGAATGTGCTTGTCTCCCCCTTTCCCAGCAGAGGCTGCTGGTCTGGATCTCCGGTGTGCAAACTGCTTTAACTCACATCTCGTGTTTGTAGAGCTGGTCCCCACCTTTGTGGCCAGCTGGGCGGCGTGTGGCTGAACAAATTCACCTTTCCCGGCAGTCTGCTCTAGCTCTGAGCTGGATGAGTAGGACTAAGGGACTTGCCCCAGGTCACACTGCAGGAGGTCGGTAGATCTCTAAAAGAACCCCCGTCTTCGGATTCCTAATCAACGGTAATTCCTAAGGCTAATGACTCCTCTGTGGCTTTCTTTAGTAGCAAACAAGGATGATGGCAATTGTTATTCAGAAAGGTTAAAAGTTAGTGCCAGGGTTGTCCTCCTTTGTGTCCAAACAGTGACCCCATCATTATCTGATAGTTAGGGTCACAGGTTTTATTCATCTCCTTTCCCCTGCAGCAACCTAGCATTATGTTCCCACCTATTAGTTATTTGATAAACATGTTTAGTTGAACTGTTCATTGAGTGTGGTCTAAGGGAACAACGAAGAAGAAGAAGGAGAAGGAGAAGGAGAAGAAGAAGAAGAATCCCTTCTTTTATCTATGCCACCTTGTAGGAGATAAAAATGTCCTTTGAAATACCTTAAATCATCAAGGATAGAAGCACATCGAGTACCAAAGTTCAGCTCTTTAGAATGAGACGTCTAAACGCTGTTATGTTTCCAAAGACAGTAGATTTCCATCGTATTTAATACAAAAATTTGTTGGATGTTTATTCTGAGCAAGTAATTCCGCTAGGGCTGTAAATAAGATCTGGTCTCTGGCTTTTAGGAATGTGGAGTTGAGTTGAAAGAAGTGATGTGTTCGTAACTAACACAGTCTTACACCAGGTTGAAAGCGACACCAGCTATCGCAGCGGGCCACAGTGCAGGCGATCGGAGAAGTCGCTTGCACTTAGGAGAAGGAATGAAGGAACTGAGGTGTCTGAACTGAACCTCCAGGAGGTGGAGGATCTTGTCTGTGAATGTGTTCCAGGCCCAGAAGGCCACGAGAGGAAGACACAGGTCCCCGGAGCAGCTGTCCTTTTGTCTGGCAGGGGACAGGGACAGAAGCATTTGGATGAAGCATCACTGGCAGCAGCCCAAGCCCAGAGCCAAAGAGCAGCGCTGAGCCAGGAGACACGCGAAAGGGCAGGTGTGGAAGGCACACGGAAGGGATGAGAGGAGAAAAGCAGGGGACCAGCCAGCGGGGAGGACCCTCCGCAGCTGACATGAGAGAGGGGAGGCTTGTGTTTGGGTCTTTTGTGGTAAACTTGATTTTGAACCTTTCACTTGTTCCTTCTACAGGCCTAGGCTGTAAAATCTCTCCAGACCTTAGCTTTCCCACCTGTGAAAGGATGGGGCCGATGCCACGATGGTCCTGCCTGTCTCTAAAGTTCAGTTCTAAGGACCTTATTTTCTTTCTGCTGTAAATCCAACCCTGTATAGCTGAGGTCTCTTAACCCTTCAGATTTGCTAAAATCATTTTGCTTCTCTTCGGTGAAATCAAATGTGGCCAAAGGTCCCATTGATCTGGCCGTGGTTTGGGGCAGGATGGAGAAGATGCAGTTTTTCTATCCGACTCCAACCTCTCTGAATTGGAACTTATTTCACTGCTACCATCTTTTCAAGTGTGGCTGGAAAGAGAAAACATATCTGGCTGAGTTTACAAACTCAGGGACAGGAAGCATGTTTCTAGCTCTGGATATGTGGTGGGTTACTTAGGTTACTTTTTATAAACACAGGCATTTTGTGTCAGGGGCAGAGGCCAGATTTCATGACTATAACTGGAAATCTTAGGGAACAGATGAATCATATAACACATCACTCCAACCGGAAAGCAAATTCACTCTACCCTTGGGGTTTATCTCAGCATGGTGGGGGGAACTGGGGGGGGAGGGGGCTTAGCTCTCCTGGGAGAGCAGGAGGAACCCTTAGCTCCAGCCCTGTGTGGGATGCGATGGTCTAACACAGACTCCAGCCAAAAAGACCACATAGTGCCTTTTGTTCTTTGCTAGGGGTGGGAAGGATATGAAAAACAATGATCTGGCTATGAAGAAGAATCAGGGAGTAAAAATGAATCATTGCCAGCCGCCAGGCAACACCAGGAGTTCTCTAAGGGACCTGAATCCTGGGACCTCCGGTGGGAAAGGCAAACGGGGAGCCGGTTGGAGAGATGGAGGGCGAAGAAAGGGACCTTCAGGTGCTCCTGGGCTCACAGCCACGGCCAAGGAGCATCCAAAAGGCCTGGGCTTTCTGCTGTCTGAAGATCACTCTGGGGTGATTTCCTGTGACGTCCCTCAGGGAGAGTTTCTTTGCCCAGAGCTGTCCTTGGTGATTTCCTCATCAACTGCCTCAGGCCCTTTATCCACCCTGTGTATCATCTGCATAAAAATGTGGAGAATGCAGCTGCCCAGGATTCCAACCCCGTCCCGGGAAGCTCTGGGGAGGAGGAAGCTGCTCGTGTAGCTGCTACTTACAGGCCAGGACCCCAGCGGCCCGGCAGGAAGAGGGTGCTGAGGAAGGGGATCCCGAGCCCCGCCGCTCCTTCCAGCTTGGGCTGGGACCCTGGGACTTCAGGAGCACCCCGCAAGCTGCTGCCCCAGGAGCGCGAGATTTGAGCTGGATTCTCTCTAGTTGCCTTGTGCATCTTTAATTACGTTGAAGAATCAACTTTAAAAGCATCCTTACGCTGAACTCTTCATGTATGTGGGTCTTTTTTAGCATTTTAAAAAGAAGTTTCTTTTTTTTTTAATTTTTAAAAGCTTTAGTATTATTAACATTTTTGAACACACAAGAATTAGGATAGTGTGATTAAAGCCCACACCTAACATCAGTATTTCTCAATATTTTGCCAAATTTGTTGCACTCGTGTCCTAGCCAATATTTTTTAGGTATATTAAAGCAAACCCCAAATAATATTGAATATGTTTTAAATATATAGAGCATATGTAAGGTCTTTTTTTTTTTCCAATACTGGGAAACTCTGTCATGAGCTATTTCTCCAACCCTTTTTTTATTTTTTATTTTGAGACAAGGTCTTGCTAAATTGCCCAGGCTGGCCTGGAACTTGTGATCCTCTAACTTCAACTGCCTGAGTAGCTGGAATTACTGGGGTCGAGGTGCCCAGCAGGACTTTTTAACTTAATATTGCTATATTACATATCAAAAGTAATAATCTTTTCATATCATGCAATCCCACTTTTCTACTTTCTTTAGTTGTCTGAAATGTCTTTTAAAGTGGGTTGCTTAAGATCCCAGTAAGGTCTACACAGAACACATGGTGTCTTCATATTTTCTGCACTATTAGTTTGTGGTAGAAATCAGGTCCTGGGTTCTGCAGAGTTTCCCACAATTCTTGCATTCCTGTGGTGCGTTCCCAGAGAGCCCCAGTTCCTTCTAATTGGGAAATGGGCTTCAAAGACCATCATCTGTGGACAAAGGTCATTCTTTACTATGGGGTTGTTATTGTTTTGTGGGTTTTTTCCTCAGAGTAAACAGTTGAAAAATCTGTATATTTGAAAATGAGAAAAACAGCTTCAATGGATATTTTCCACTCAAGTTTATGACTACAGGGTTTTTCCTTGTTCGGTTTTACATTGGTATATTGTTTTTCTTATATTGAAAAGCTTAACTTCTCTGATGTTAACATAATTATTTACTAACTTTGGCTTATGACACACGTATAGCTGAAGAAACAATAGGTCATTCCAATGGTCTGAGAGGCTAAAGTAAGAAGGTAGTAAGCGGGGCCGGGGATTTAGCTCAGTGGCCTAAGTGCCTGCCTGGCAAGCACAAGGTCATGAGTTCGATCCCCAGTACCAAAAAAAAAAAAAAAAAAAAAAA
>PVJX010032890.1:0-19997 GCA_004027295.1 Dolichotis patagonum
CTCCCTTCAAATTAAGACACTCTTAAAATCTACAGTGAGCCATAAATGTCATCTCCAAGTCTCTAAATAAAAATGTTACCTAACATGGTGAACTAATAATCTAATATAAAAACTAAATTGAATGAT
The DNA here is from genome assembly GCA_004027295.1 of Dolichotis patagonum. Taxonomy (NCBI): domain Eukaryota; kingdom Metazoa; phylum Chordata; class Mammalia; order Rodentia; family Caviidae; genus Dolichotis; species Dolichotis patagonum. Next base: position 127 of record PVJX010032890.1, read on the forward strand.
TTGGAGACTATCAAAAGGTGATTCTCTAGTCTTGAAATATTTGTATCCATTTTCAATCCAATTTGATGTATATTTATTGAGAGTTCTAGAGATACACATTACATGACTGTCTTATACCGGGTCATGCTACTAATGACCCGACTCTTCAAGCAGGCCCACCTCTTAACAGTACATTCAGTAAAATAATCTACTGATGAACATAACTCCCTATGATTCAATCACTTTCAAAAGCCCCACCTCTAAACACATGAAACTCTTTGAGGATATTTTATATTTAAACATAGCAACAATCTTAATCATTCAAAAGTAATTTAGCATAAGCTCATTTGTAAGATTATTTAGCTGATCTCAAAACAAATATTGTAAGAACAAGAATTGATTGTGCTAGATAGCACTGAAGAGCTGCTGAAGCTAGAAGATCAAAAAGAGATACAAATGGTAAGCAAGATTTCTGTACTCTTTATGACCTATTCTGCCTGAGTCAAATGAAATTGAAATTACTTATCTTTAAGTACTTTGAGTGCTTGATACATGATCTTATCTCTAAATCCAACTGCTTATCATTGCAAATCCAATATTATACAAACACACAAGATTTTGTGGGAGAAGTAGTGGAGGCTAGTCCTGAGAGAAAGTTCGCAATAACTCTAGTTCCATTTTTAACAGAACTGTTTTCGTAGATCCTGGAAGAAACAATCTTATGAATGGTTGGATAGTACGTGGTTGCAATGGAGAAATGGCTGCTGGAATACAAAGATGGAGTGTTCTTCTCTCCCCTCAACCTCCTCAAGTAATTACAGTCTAATGAGGATAAAATATATATTGTTACTGATTCATCAAACATCTGTTTGAGCACCTACCACTTTTAGAAAGTATGTTAGGACATATTTTGTAATAAATAGCTGTAAAGGTTTCATGTTGAATTACTAGAATCAACATGGGCACTAATAATCAGTAGATGCCACACTGATGATTGTATCAGCAGAAACCAAAAGAAGATAACTAATCTGCTATCAGAAAAAGTGACTAGTTAAATGAGACAACCCAAGGCAAATGGCCATAAATCCTTAACATTATAATAATATGGGCCAGATAGAGATAAAGAACAGAAAAATTCTTAAGAATTTACATCATGGGAAATTGCATTGTCAGATCATTTACAAACCTGAAATATGACACATCATGAACATTTTCTAAATTACTGAGAATCATATATTAGGGAACATTGTACATGTTTCTACATAATGCCTATAACATTTCTGAGTCATTGTTTTTTGCTGATACAGCACTTAGAAACCAATATCAAAGACTATTATGTAGCCTTAATAGAATGGTGCCCACATTCACTTGAGGACATTGTACATTTATTAAATGACTATTATATATAAACTCCTAGGGACACACATCACCTGAAAACTGTAAAAAACAGTCCTGACACCAACAGGCTCCCCATTGGATGGGCTTCCTTTTAACGTGGATTTGCCATCCACTTCTAGCACCAGGTATGCCTCAGTATCTGTGAGAGAAAAATCCATCTCCATTTTTTGGCTAAATCTGTCTCTCAAATTTTTCAGGAGGACCTTGTGACAGGTGTTTCTTGTTCGTGCTCTCTTGCACAATTCTACCTCCTATTCAGACTTCTCGTCTAAATGATATTATCAGCACATTCTAGAAGTCTCTCCAATCTTTTCACTTTACTTACAGTTATCTGTAGCCTCTCTGTAGTTGACAGCTGTCAACCAGACCAACATGAAAGCATCACTCACTAATCAAGCAGCCCAGCTCGGAGACGAGATAGACAGCTGAAGCCAACAGTCTATTACAGTTATCGCAGGAAGTCACTAACAGCCATCTCAGCTGGAACCACCCTGGCTGTGAAAGACAAGAGGTTTTCAGGCTCCACAGTACTGACTACTATGCTTCGTTCCCAAGTCTGACCACATTCGAATAAAGACCGAGAATGTCTGTGACTCTGTCCAAAAATCTGCAGATGTTTGATGTGTGGTAATTACAGATTCTTAAAAAATAATTATCTACAGGGCACAATTTTAGGCTCTGTCCATACTTAAAGAACTAGCACCCCAAGAAGGACTAATTCCTGCATTGACTGTGTTCCTAACAGACATGGGTCACTGTGCAGTCAGTTCTGCTTCCGCACTGATAATAGCCGTTCTTTCGACTCCACTTTCATATATATAAGTAGAGCAGAACTGGATCATCAGCAAACCAGGGGTCCTGTGGAGGGTGAATCAAGATCCCATTTTGACTGATGAGAAATGGAACCTAAATGAATTTACACTTTCATTCATTCTGTGAATTTGTACATAAAATCTACTATGCACTAGAAGCTGGCAGAAAATATAAAAATGAATTTTTTTCCTCTCCTCTCAATCTCCTTAAGCACCTATAATCTAATATGGAACAAAGTCATATACATGGATAGTTATTTATAAAGATTACCCCAAAGATATGTATTGTCACCAGTTCACACACTTGATATGTTATAAAGAGTGCCAAGAAATATTATTTAATGGATAACTCCAAGGATTGTATGATGGAGTATAATGTGAGAGTTTAGAAAATATAATTGGGCAACATAATCTATAAAAATCTTCCTATGAAAGTCCATAATGTCATCTCCCCACCTCTTGCTTCCCTACCCTCTACTCTGTGACTTCTCTATGTCCAGTTGTCTTGTGATGATCCCACATGTGATAATGATTTCCAGTGATAGTTGTGAGAATCCATAATGAGGATGCAACACTCAGATTAGTAACTGTGTATTTGTGTTTTAATGATATGACATTAGACCCTGAATAAAATGATGCACAATGGAAGTCCTTTTCTAGACACTATGTTATACTTCTCCCCACCTTTTACACTGTGTCACTGTTTCCTTTCAGTTAATACTAAACTAAGTATTTCATTTATTCTTTCATTTTCATTATAGTGTCATTGCTCTGATTCACATTACTTATTTTCTATGTCTCAGTCAATTTGGTGTCTTGTGGGTTGCCTGTCACATACTGCCAGTCAATTTTGCTTTGAATTGAACCATGATGCATTCGGAATGTAATTAGAAGACCCCACCCATCAGAGGAGATGAAGAATGGAACAGTCAGGGCAAAGATTCTGTGTCAAGGTCTTTAAAGTCTTTGAGTTGCATGACAAGGAAGCATGGTCGTTTCTTTAGGGAACATGGTCGTTGCTTGAAATAACACTAGATAGTTCTGTTCCCAAGAGCTCTGACAGCTGGCTTTGAGATGATTGCTCATTTCAACTGAAGTTGGTTCATATTCCCTTTAAAATTAATGTAGTATTGAATGGGTACTTTATCCACTTACCAACTTTATGAAAGCGCATTCTATTCTACTTAAATGAATGCTGGAGAAACCACAAGTCATTAGCCTGGATACTTTTGATGAAAGACAAATCTTCTATTGAGTTATGTTTAAAACCAGGGGAGTTTTCTCTCACATCCTTTTTCTGCTTAGTTATTTTTCTCTTCTCTGATTGTGCCTTTGTATTGTAAAAAGGAGGCTGCTGTGTTTCATTGTCACAAATGGGTCATGCATTTGTTCTGGAGTGTGACCTTTGGAAGGGAGAAGATTATATTATCAAGGAATGGAAGGTTGTAGGCTAGATGATTTGTTAAGGTAGGAAAAAGTGCTCAGAAGAGAGTTTCATAGACACATGAGAAAAACTATCTTTTTGGTCTTAGAAGCAAAGGCACATTTTGTTTGTAAGGAAAAGAGCATATAAGCCACATTTTGTTATTAAAATATTAAGTGTATATTTCAGGACAAAGCCCTTCAGTTATTCTGTCATTAACTCACTAGGGAAACTGAAACTCTTAGCTACTAATCAGGGTTATTATATAAATTAAATGAAATATGGAGTGCAAAATAGCCAAGTGCCTAGCATAGAATAAAGCTCTCAGTAAGTTCTAATTATGTCACATGGGATTAATAATCATGATTAATTACTGTATAATAGAATAGACATTACAAAAATTATGCAATCAGTCTATATTGTAAAATGAAGACACACATAATCACTTTTCTTTTAACCATGGGGAAATGTTCTAGGAAATGCATCATTACATATACCCAGACAAATTAAGGCTGCTACAATGTCACCAGGTGATATAATCTTTTTGGACCATCATTGTATAGTGATCTGTCATTGACTGAAATACTATGGGGTGCATGACAACATATGGATTAAAATTGGTTTCTATTTCAATTTTATTTATTATTTAAGGTCTTTCTATTAGGGGTTTATAAAAAGCTGTAAAGGGGAAAAAATTTTACTTGAGGTGTGAGAATCTAATGCAGAAAAACTTTAAGATGACAAGGGAAACAAAGTAGAAAAATACCTGCATAAGGGAAAGCCTAGAGATAGACTCCAAAGTTGAGAAAAATAGAAAAGGAACAAAAACTTCCCTGCCTGAATCAAAGAGGCAGAGGTGAAAGAAGAAAGAGGAGGTCATGTTAGCAAAGCAGATTTGGTTCTGGGCCTTGGAGCCAAGTTTGAGAAGTTAACATCCTTTACTTCAGATCATTAATAATTTAAGAAGAAGTATAGCCCAGCTCAGAGGAAGGAGCAGCGGTGACCTAGGATATATAACTAATCAAATATTGATCACTCTGTCTACCCTTGAAGCCATGCTTGTTCCTCTGAGTGAGATTTGTTTGGGCAGAATCTAACATGCTGTTTTTAATAAGCAAAGGGCTTTTTTCAAACAATCATTGAGTATAGTATTACCATATCAGCTCAGCTTAGCAGAAAACCAAGCATTGCTCTGATTACCCAATTTGTACCTATAATGGGTGTCACTTTTAACATGTGCTTTGGTAAAATCCATCTTTGATTATAGCTATACTAACCAACTCTAATTTTTTTAAAAAAGAAACTTTACGGAATTAGAAAAGGCCACATTTATAAACTCATTAATTCACAGAAATGGTTACTGAGAAATTAAAAGTTTACAAAGAGTGTTTATTTAATATTGGACTGACTTGCAGACTGCAATATATGTAACAGTTAGTATTTTTTCTTTCTAAGAAATTATGGGATAGCATTCCTCCAACATTTAGAAAAAAGAATATAAGTCTGTTTACAAAACAAAGCTAAAGCTGAACGCTTGGCCTAAGTTGCTGGAGAGCTGCTTTCTGACCTACAGGTAACTTTGTGAAAACTTTAACAAGTCATCTCCTATAGACTGACTGTCTGTCAAGGCAGTATTTGTAACCATAGATTCCCTGTGGCACGGGGAAAAGCTGTCACCTACCATGTACCATAAGGCCCTCTTAGTAAAGGTCAAAGAAATTAAGCACACTGCATAAGACTGGTTTTTTTTTTTTTTGGCATAGATAACAGGTGAAAAACCTAAAAAGCACATTATTTTCTGTAGAATAGATAACATTGGCTTTGTTATAATTAAATTTATTCAAACAAATTGCAAATTAAACTACTCCAACTTGGCTCTGATGAACAAATATCCATCTACATTATTTATTCATACATTTATATGTGTGCTGGAAAACAGTACCATACAATGCAGACAAAAAGAATTGGATTATGTTGCCTGTAAAGCAAGAATGTATTTGCCTTAAATAGCTTGCCAGGAGAAACTGCCAGACATGCTCCATCTTCTGTGAGCACAGAAAAAATAAAAAAGGAAGAAAATTGACTTAAGCTGAATAGATAGTTCCATGGCAGAATTTCCTAGCCGAGTGGAAAAAATTAGTTTATAAAGGAATTTTTCAAGTAGATAGAACCTTAAAGGTAAGAGAAAGGATTTTATTGGCCAACATTTCAAATCCAGTTTTTCTTTTCCTTTTAGAAATATAAGGATAATCTTTAGAGAAAATCTTGACTTACGCATGGTCTGAATAATCTTTTTTACACACTCTGTCCATGGTAAGATTTCAGGAAGGCCAAGGTAAACATTTAAGAAAAACTGAAATAACTTTTGAGAGAATATGAAACATGTCTTAATTAAAATTTATATATTCACCAACTAGCAGAGTGCCTGGCCAAGAGTAGGTGCTTAGCAGATGTTGATTTGACGAACCATTTTTTTTATTTAAAAATTCTTTCAATGTCTTTAAGTAGTATATGCAATTATTTGAACCTCTAAGAAAAGAAGATATTTCTAATGGAAGATAAACTAGGATTATAATAGCTTAAAAAATTATAGACGTGCTTTGTAACATTCGGAAATTAAAAATCATACTTTGTTTTCAACACAGCTCCTCTGAAGACCTCAGTGTAAAAGAAAAAGAAACTGAATTCTGCACTTGTACGCTTTTTGCTAAGTGGCATAAAAACAGAACACTGTTTTTACTTTGAAAAAAAGATCAACTCTTTATATTAAAGTGCTAGAAAATCAAACTGTCACTTCAACCCACAGCAGCTGTCTCTTGCACCACCTCTGCCAAATGTCACCCTTCCTCTCTCGGGTCTGATTCTGCTGCTGGATCTGGGGGAGTATGCCTCACTGCACAGCTTGTAACATCAGTCTCTGTGCCTTCAAGTCTCAGATTTCCTCTTATTTTACCTCATGTATATTAATACAGAGATTAGTTTCACTTTTTTTTTGAATAGCTAATCACTCGGCAGCCAGCATCCAACTGTAGCACTGCAGGTCAAATCAGCTGAAAAAGACAGTGACTTCAAGCTGGAAAATATAATGCTTAGTGAAAACTGCACCCGGGACAGGACCTCAGACTTGTCACTGGACATGAAAGATTTATTTTCAATTACAAATCAGAGCTTAATATGAGGGCACCCTGGGGGAGATTCAGATCACTGCTCCGTCTAAATTGACCTTCTACTTGTTTCAATATTTCCTTCGTTACTGAACAGCATTCCATGACCCTCTGAGCTGAGGATCCATATTAGCTACTAGTACAAATTGCAAGGCTAGGAAAACTTTTGAAAAATTCCTCTAACTGAAGGCCAAGCTACATGAATAATTTTCTCCTTGGTGAGCTTTCAGTAGTTAACACAGCAATAGATTCTGGGCTTTGGGCAACACTTCAGTGGATTTCGAGAGCCAATATCACCATGTTACTTAGGCTTCAGTAGAATCCAACAGCAAAAATCCGTCCCAGCTTTCAATATTAGGTGGATTAATTGCTAACACTTAATTCAGAGCAGTCATACAACCTTTTGGCATAAGTAAACACAATTCCCTGAGGCAAGCTGCTGGTGACGCTAACACTGGCCACTAGAATCCGTGGTTTGCCTCGGGATATTTCAGGTCGCTGTCCTAGTGTCTTTATGTACAGTCAGCAGCTGCACCAAAATGCATACCATATGGCCATCATATAGGGTGCATAAGCCTAGCTGTTAAAAAATACTAACTAGAATTTCTTAGGGAAAGTCAATTTTTAATATCTTTGAATTACAAAATTTGGGAAAGTGAGAGATTTGAATTAGTATAACTTTTATAGAAGAGCTGATTATTGAGAGCTGATTACAATGCAAGAAAAAGTAGCTTTAGCTATTTCTGACAGTTTTCTCTTTATAAGTGTTTCTATACCACTTTTGGAGGAATACTTATACCATTCTTGGATTTTACCTTTTAGTATAATTGATGCCCATACTTATGGGTAACTGTATCAGATGAAAATAAACATATCACCTTCATTCAATTTATCTTGTAGTTATTTAATTCTACCTTGGTAATTGTGTCTAGATAACATCAGAAATGATTTTATTGATGTTTGTAAACACAAGAAAGTCAAATTATATACATATTCAGGCTGTGCATAAAAAGAAATTTTAATTAATTCTTTCATCATATATGTTCTCAATTTTTTTTTCCTGGAATCAAAAGTGCTAAGAAATAGCCATCTGTAACTCCGTTAGCATCCTACAAAAACTACATGTGTGGCACTGTGCTCAATCTGATAAGGGTTTAAACAATTGCAATTCAGTTCCAGTACACACTTACAAAAGAATGTCCAGGCCACACTAAGTGTTTAGAAGAAGGCTCAGCAACTGTTTCTGAAGTCCTCCTGAAGACAACACTTAGATAAGCCATAGAGACAAGGAGTTGATCATTTAGGCAATGGACCAAAAGTCCTCTGATAAGAAGAATCTGTGAATAAGAGCAATGAAGAAATTAAATCATCCAGGATTCTTCTTATTGCAAAGACTTTGAAAAGTGTCAAGTAAAGGGGGAAATTTGATCATCAAAGTAAGTAATAATGGTAAAATATAATTCCTAGAATAAAATAAGAACCTTTATGTCCATAATGACACAAATGAAAGAATAAATGAATAAAAATTGAGGAAAAGGGAAGCTTTTTACAGTTACCTCAACTAATAATAACGGAGGAAATTATGTGTTTCAAACATCACAAATAGTTGCTAAAATTAGTGTGTTAAAGTAATGAGAAACAGCATGTATATACATTCTCATTCTACCCATCTCCTTTATACTTATTTCTTGCAAAGAGAAGAATCATAATTTTATAGTGGAAAAACTTGGCAAATTGCCACTTTTATTAAGCAGTCAATAGGCAAATCAACATTATGTGCCTCCTATAATAATTCATTGAAGTGACACCTTCTCTGGTCTTGTGCCAAAAATTCATAACCAGAATATAATCATGAAGCAACATCAGATAAATTCTAATTTAGCTGCATTCTATGCAATAGCCTACCTGTATTCTTTAAAAACTGCCAGTTTCAAAAAAATCAACATAATGCTCAAAGTTGAGATTAGAGAACTAAACACAATCTGCAATTTCAACTTTAATAAGAGAGAGAAAGAAAAAGGAACAGGAGAAGGCACAAGGTGGAGAGGGAGGGAAGGAGGAAAAGAGACTAAAATTTTACTCTGTAGGAGATTTGGTTGAAAAGTATGTATGAAAAGTTGCAAAGTATCTTTGTACTATTTTAAAACATTTTTGTCATACTGAAAGTATTCAAAAATAAAAAGTTTTAAAGTCACTAAATCAGGTTAGCTTTTAATAGAGAAGAATATAATAAAAGTAACATTTAATGAATGCCAGATTTTAAATGTCAAACCTTAGGATGACTTCTGTCATCTCAAATCTTAGGTGTTAAAAATATAATATGTAAAATAATCTGGTATGGGCCATATTTATATGAAATTAAACAAATTATCTTGAGAACTTTATTCAGTCCACAGGTCTTCTCCCCTGTGCTTCCCTTCTTAATGTCTTTATGGAGGGTCAGCTAGGTTGAGAACATAACATCTCTCCTTCCAACTCAGCTATGTGCAATCCAGTACTACTGCCTATATGGTCAGATCACTTACATATCAGGTCGCTCTCTTGCTCTCTCTCTCTCTTCTTTTCACTTCCCTTATTTCTCCCCATTTCTTTTCATTTATACCTAAAAATACGTTATTAATGTGGACTCACAATTTTTTAACCATTCCAAAACAGTGATGAACCAGCAAATTAAAGTACAATGATTTATACTTCATCATAATCAGTCAGTTTTGACTTACAAAATTAATGTTAATGCAATGCAACCCAATTAAATGTTTGACTTCTGAGTAACTACAGGGAATACAGACATATTGTATACTCTTGATATATTCTTTAAATTTCTTTATAGCAAATAATCTTGCTCCCGAATTAAAACTAAGAGGGTAACATATGCATCAGGAAATGCCTTGTCAACTGTTCTTTATAGAACAATCTAAAAATTTGTGATAAATTTAACCAGTATCTGTATTACGTGTAACTGTGTAATCTTTTAAAAAATGTAATTGTTTTCCTTTTAATTCACTTGAAATTGATATTTCTTTTCAACTCAAATGAAAGGATGGTTTGTGTTATTTAAATGAAATAAATGGTAATCACAAACAAGTCAAATTTTCTTGGTCACAGGCAACGTCTTTCTATCTAGTGTATTTTAGGCCCTCCTATGTGCCCAAAACACTCTTTTATAATGACAATTCTGGAGAACAGATAGTATTATTAGTGTTTTATACTCAGGAACCAAAACTCATGTGCTTACCAAGTTTGCACACAGTAACTTGCTTATATACACACCAGTTGTCCCAAGTCTGGCTCTTGAGGATGTTGGCTAATGCTGAATCTCAAAGTGTTCTCAAAGTTTATGTCCTTGGACAAGATTCTGAAGTAGGCTACCAGCCTGCTTACCTGTTCTCTTCATGAGTAGGTTTCACCTAGGACTGTGCTATTTTGTTTTACCTTTAAAGCTACTGCAATCCACTGTCTCTTACTTCCCTCCCAAACCAGAGGCAAAGAGGAATGTTTCCCAATTTCCCAGTTAAGAGAGACACATAAACCTCTCTCATCTGGAATCCTAACTATTCATCTTCATGTGATGATAAAGAATTATGATATGTTAATTTCTTTCTTGCTTCACCACACATGAATAGAATGGCCATTTGGAAACAAATACAAGAATTGGAGCTCTTATTCTAGGAAACTACAAACAGATTATGAATACATATTACAAAGCACATATACTCATGCAACAATGGTATAAAAATAAACATCAGACAGAAGTTTTCAGAATTTGCATAGTAGTCATTGTTCCTAAAGTTACATAGTATGCGTGATTCAAGAGCTTCCCAGTTCCCAAAGACCTGTTTTATCTGGCAGCCACTGTACCTAAGTAATGTCAGAACAATTAGAAATAGACAGTATAATTTCTTTTCACTTAATAGCCCTTTCAAAGGAAGTATTCTCCTATTTTTCATTTCTTTGTAAGAACAAATATTCAGTATACACAGGACATTTGTCAGATTTCATACTGTTTATTGTCCAGAATCGGAGTAAGAAGTGCATTATAGCCTAACTCAGGGCAAGTTAGGCAAACATTTCTTGGCATGCAAACCAAGAAAGCTGAACCGGAGTCTCCAAAGGTCAGGGTGGAGAACAGAGATATAAACAATAGGACCTGTGTGTTCTTTCCTTACCCAGTCTCTATTTTAGAAAATAACTCCATGATTATCACAATGGATACATAAAGGTAATGAAATATTTCTCAGTATCATTGTAGTAAAGAATTTGGACAGTTTGTCTTTAGAAGTACTCATGTTTTATGATTTTATACTGATTATTCAAGTAATTAGTCCATTTTTTCTAGAAACTTCTGCTGCTTCTTTTGAAAAGAGATAGATTCTTTGTAGTCATTGTACACTTAAAAAATAATGTCAATGTACAATTAATTAGTCACACATTGTACGAGCTGACAATGAAGACTGAGAAAGGCTCGGCGAGGGTGGTAGCTATCTGTTAAGACATATTTAAGTGACTTTCAGGGAAGCTTCCTCTCCAAGGTAATCATGAAGATCAGCAGCACTGTAGGCCTCTGCAGAACTGAGCTCCCTTGTGTCTGGACTCTACCTGAACAGTGCAGTGTGAAGTTCCAGCATACTGTTCTCAAATGCTTCTCTGCTAAGGGTGCAGCACCCAAAGCAGTTAACGAAGAACTTTAAGTGATTACTGATAGCAAGTTATTCACACTGTTGTCACTGCATATAGATCACTTGGGTAGTTAACTGTGTTTTTTAGGCCAGTAATTTATTTTTATTTTCATTTGTGTCCTTTGCTGAGCCACAGAATGTTGTTTGAATATAGCATCAGACATCAAAGAATTTATGCAAGTATGATGGTAATAACTTTACCAGATCTGAAGAGATATGATCTGATGGACTGGCCTGACTTAATAGTGAAAACAGCTATCATTTTTCCCTAATAGAAAAGTCAAAGTGGCTCTCTAAATTCAGCTTAATGATCATGTGCTTTCACACAAATGATTGATAGATGATAGATAATTAGATAGATAGATACTACAGCATACACATGAAATATAACCAGGCATGAGAGAAATTCAATACTGATGGGTAAAAATTAGAACTTCATGTGATAATAATAATTTTAAAACTAAAACATAACTTTGACTGGATCAATTATTCTATCTTCTATGCTATAGTTTAAAAGCTCCATTTTCAACTGAATTGATTTGAAAACAATTGTCTGCAAGGTATTATACATTTTTTGGAGACTATTTGAAAAGTGGAGGTTAATCTTTAGAGACTTGATATATTTTCACATTAGTATTATGCAAAGCTAACTTTCACTTTTTTCTGTGCTGGGAATTGAACCTGGAGCCTCACAAATATTGTAAGTGTATAATGTTGTTATATAAATACCAGATTAGTTGATCTGTCAACCAAAGAGATGAAAATACTGCAGCTAAGACTAGAATTATAGAAAAGATACTATTTAGTTAATGTAGAGTTAATTGTCTTATTAATCATCTCTATGTGCTACACATTGAATGAGGATTATTAATAATTCAGATTTGTGTGACTGTAAAGAATCATTTGAATGTAAGTAAAATTGTCCAACATCATTTCAAGGAGAGTTAAATACAAATCTTCAGGTTGTACTGAGTGGCTTAGTTATATTCAAACTTCAGATTTTAAACTGAGAATTTTTTTGCATTATACAATTATCAATAATAAACTACCACAAATTGTCATATTGTGACCTTGTTCTCTCATTAATATTTATTCTCTCTCTCTTTCTCTGCACACACACACACACACACACACACATACACAAATACAGACACACACAAATACAGATACACATACATACAGACACACATACACACAAGACCTCCTAACCTCCTTTATTCTTCTAGAGTCTTTTCTAGCCAGTTACTACTAAGTCTTGTTTATTGATGTTTTCAAGATTCATTCCATCAGTCTATTTTCATAGACCAAAACATTTGCAACAGAATCAGGAATTAAATGGTTTTCTCTTATACTGAAGTTCATGTAATAGCAAGAAAAGTTAAGAGTTCCCTGCCATGCTTTTGTTTTCTATTGTATCATGTTTTGTACGTTTGGAAATGTTTCTGTGTAAAAAAAAAAAAAAATCATGAAAATTTCTCTAAATCATTATGCACATTTAATAAGGAGATATGGCCAGAAAGATACGTGTGTTCAAAATACATGTGTAAAGCTTTAATCTTGAACTTAAGGATAAGTAATATTTCTCGAGTTACCTAAGCATACATATGCACAATGAACAAGAGATTGTACTTAAGTTATCTAGAACTTTGGCTCTTGTAGGAAAAGAAGTAATAACCACATTAGTTCTTCGGTTAGTATTTAGGAAGATTTGCCTTTGAATATTTCTTCATATTAATCGTAAAAAATATAAATTTTTATATTTATCTTAAAAATTTACCTTAAAAATGTCTTGCTCATATATTCATTTGGGTTATAGATTTATTTATTCAGCTGACAAGTATTGCTGTCATACTCTTGCTGTCACAAATAAAACTGATTTCATTTTTTCTATAAAATAAAGAAGCATGTTTAAAATTAAATAACTATTTAAATGACGCATTATATTAAATTTCTATAATATCTGCAATAGCAGAGAGAACTGTTTTTCTAAATTATTTTCTAAACTTGTTGATATTGGAAATTCTGTTCTTGTAATATTATCAGTCAAATAATGTGTAATGTCTCTAAATATTTTCTATTTAATATATTAATAGTCCTTTAAGTGCAACATTTTCTGAAACATTTCTTCTATTTATTACAAAATACAGCGGAAAAGAGTTGCTTGTCTTTACAGCGATTACAACACATTACAAGTTGCTAGTAAAATAAATATGTTAAAAGTAATACTAAAGTACTATTTTGCCTCCTCTCTACACAACTTCCATAAATAACAAAAATGCTCAATTCTTATTGCCCTAGTTTTTTCTATTTCTTTTTTCAATTGCCTTTGGCCATCGGTCAGTTCAGATCCTTTTATTCTTTCCTCTACCTAAATTGTATCATTTAGCAGGATTTTTCTTCATTGTTTAGTTCTTAATAAAGCAGATCTCTCAGAGTTCCAGAAGTTACTTAAGTATGAACTGTTTTTAAGACCTCCAATTACTGTGCACTATTTGCTAATTAAGCAACTTTTCCCAGTTTACCATTGCCAGTGATTCATAATGTGTTCTCAAAGATTGTTGCTTAATCATGCGCCAAAATCAACTAAATATGTGGATGCATATACATGCAAAAGGTTGTACATAATTTTACAGAATTGCTAGAACACTTTTCCAATAAGATTTGGAAGCATAGGCCATCTCTATATTCATATTTATGTTCTATTATACAAAATTAAATTCTGACCATATTAGATTGCAAGCAACTTCAAGACTGACATGATGTTTAATGTAAGATGCACATTTTCATAAACCCCATAATGTTTTGGAAATATTTCCACCAAGTGTCTTGGCCACTGAAATATCTCCTTTGAGCTGTCTTTGAATGTTTTCATTCCTTTTGCCATGACCTGTTACCTGGGTAACATGGGAAGCATTTAGGAAAGATAGATGTTATTTTTGAGGTTTCACTCACTGCTGTTCTTCCTAACAAATCATTTTATCTTGAGGGAAATAATGTCCACTGAAGAACTTGCATTGTCCTTGCTTTATTAACACAGTCTACATTCACACCTAAATTTATACCTATTTAATTCATGTCAAGTCAAACAAATGATCTAAGTAGTCCCTCTTTTTTGTATTTTCCAGGTTTCTTGAGTACAGGGGACCAGGCCGCAAAAGGAAACTATGGACTTCTCGATCTCATACAGGCTTTAAGATGGACTAGTGAAAACATTGGATTCTTTGGTGGTGACCCCTTGAGAATCACTGTTTTTGGATCAGGCGCTGGGGGTTCATGTGTCAATCTGCTGACTTTATCCCATTATTCTGAAGGTAACCGTTGGAGCAATTCAACCAAAGGTATTATGCAGGTTGCAAATTTTGACAATTTTGGTGTCTGCATGCCACCATCAGTAGTATGTGATGCTCTGTATATATTTCTCTGTTCAAACTCAGCATTAGGTTGAACTCAATGACTATTTGAAACTATGTTTCTTTAGATTTCTATGCATGTTTAAATTTTTGTCACACATTTTTCTTTGTCTTCTGTGTAGCTTGGTAAAGATGCCCTTTCAAGTACACTTCAGAATAGTTAGCATTAGAGTTATTTTTCTTTCTTTCAAAGGGTGATTTCAGAGAAAATCATGCAAAGATATTCACAGTTATGTCCTCTCTGTTTATTCAGTAATCAAAATCAAAGAAGGGTTTTTTCTAACACAGCGATTGTATATAATCTATTTTTAAGATAATAGACATTTAAAGCCCTTTATTAGTATGAAACTAATAAAGCAGCCATAAGCTAGTTTGTCTGGAAACATGTGATTTCATTTGTCTGAGGAGAAAAGGGGTATTTCATTATTTTTGCATGCATGTTCCAAAATTGTCAAAGCATCAAGGTCAGTAGCGGAGCTTTTGATTAAAAGGAAAAATACGTTTTCTTTGGTGCTTTTTCCTATTTTCAACTCCAAAACTTTTTTTTTCCCTAAAGCTTGGCATATCAGCATAGAGTACTGAGGCTGCTTAAATCCATGAAATATTTTTCTTGTTTCCATTTGCTGGCTTTGACATCCAAAGGGCCTGTGCAAAGCTCATTCAGTTGTTCTTTATGGGCTTCATTTTACCATGTGTTTAATCACCCATTTTAACTGCATTATTAATTTGAAATGTCTACAAGAACAGAAGAGTTCTGCCGAAGAAGCCTGCAAAGTATACACTTTGCATTATTTATGTATAATAGAGAGGACAATAGAGAATATGCATCAACATGAAGCATCTTTTATTTTCTACTTTTGTCATTTTATATATAATGAACTTATTCACTGTCAAGTGTAATTCATGAAGCATCTTAAAATGTAATATTGAGTTTTATGATATGAACACCAGATATACAATGTTATAGATATCAAAATATCATAATGAGGAAATGCAAAAGAACAGCTACTCATTAAGTGAGTATATGTATATGTACATGTATATGTTTATACATATATACATATATACAGAGTCACATTTCATGATAGATTTAATTGGTTCATTTAGTTTATAAAACCTCTTTTATATTAGTAGGATTCTGATTCGAGATGACAAAGTGATGCAGTTCAGAACATTTTCAATGTTTGAAATCAGTTACTTAGTCAACTAGCATTGCCGCTCAATAATCGACAGCATAGGGAATGGTTATGAAAAAATTTGAAAATGTTTATTGTAGTCTTTAAGAAAATTTGCCTATACCTGTCCAGAGACAGGGACTTAGATCTGCTCTAGCCTAAACACATACCCAGAATGAGCTGTTTTGTCTTGACCTGGAAGCGCTGAGAGGATCACTTGAAATTGTCTGGCTGATTCTGTCTCCAATGAAGACACTGGTTTTAAAGGCTGTACACTCCATAAAGAGCTACAGCCATGGTCAGACCTGCATCAACCATGAATCGATTACATCTTACATACACTTAACAAGCTTTCTCACCACTGATAAAATAAATGGCTTTCCCAATATCACCTAAGTGGCAATTTCAGGCAATATTCAACACAGTGTTCATTATACTTTAAATCTTTTTGGCATATTCTGTTAATGTTATTGAGTTCCTGAAATGGTGAAGAATATTATAAAAATCATCAAACTTCTTTTAGCTATAAAGTTATTATTTATAAAATATTTGCCTGGGCAAATGTTGACAGTCTGTGTATTTTTAAAATTATTGATATTTTAGTATTTGTTGTAGCAATACAACAAATCAGTGTGTCTCTATTGATCTAAAATACATTCATAAAGTTGTCAGAAAAAGAACAAATTTTAATGGGTATTGTTTAACTTTTTGAATACTTTTTAATTATCTTGGGTCAAGTTACAGAATTTTTAATATGTATGCGTGTGTTTAGAGAAACATCTGAAACTTCTAGGTCAGATAATGCTTTAACACCTTTGTATAAGTTATTTTCTCATCACATGAACAATTTAGCATGTTCTTAACTGAACTACAAAGTTACA
The DNA here is from genome assembly GCA_004027295.1 of Dolichotis patagonum. Taxonomy (NCBI): domain Eukaryota; kingdom Metazoa; phylum Chordata; class Mammalia; order Rodentia; family Caviidae; genus Dolichotis; species Dolichotis patagonum. The sequence continues at coordinate 17,045 of PVJX010032890.1, forward strand.
TCTAAAAAGTGATATTAAATGTAAAAGAAAATCGATAAATTATATTTTTAAAACCAAATTTGTTTAGACAATACCACATGGAATAGAAAACCACATTTGCAAATTTCTGGCATGCAGCTCTTTAACTGCATATGGGGCCAAACTTTACATTTTTTAAACATGCAAGTAAGTAAAAAGCAGTAGTCCATGTATGTTTCATATTTTATGATAAACTATAGCAGTATACATTTGACAGTGAAAAAAATTAAATCTCCCCTCACCAAACCCTTTGCTGGTGTTTCTTTTCTTTTATTTAATGAAGACATTTCAATCATTATGCCTTCTTCTGAAAGATGAATAATCAGCCTAGTATGTCTGACATGAAGATCTGGATAGAGTATCTCTAAAGTGATACTTTGTTTTGCGTGTGACCTTAGGGCCATCTTCAGGGTATAAACAAATATCTAGCCCCAATAGTTGTATGAGATATCAATTATTTTCCAAATTAAGTCTGGTTAAAACAAACACACTGAATCACTTTTATAGAGGCCAGAGACAGTCAAATTAAGTGGTATGTCTCAGACAGACAATACCAAATCTGATGAGGAGTCAAAGAGAGGATTCGCTCTGTTTGCTATTGATAATATATGTGGTTTTATGCTCATTGAAGAAATTATTTGCTGATTTTTACAACTAGTATTTACAACTTCTCTCCTTGCTCACTGCCTCTTGAGCCTGTAAAATTTAGACCTTTATGCAGATGCCACTGAAAGCACAGAACCTAAGTCTGCATTTATGATTCATTATACCCTGGGGATGACTTTGTATTCCACATCTTAAGCAAAAATCTCTCTCTCTCTCTCTCTCTCTCTCTCTCTCTCTGTGTGTGTGTGTATGTGTCTGTCTCTCTGTCTTTCTCTTTCTCTTTCTGTCTCTGTGTGTGTATGTGTCTGTCAGTCTATCTGTCTCTCTCCTTTTTGTGTTCTCTCTCTCTCTCTCACTTCCTGAGCTGTATCTAGGTTTTTATGTACATGCCTAAAGTATATTGTTTTGCTGCAACATTTTTCAAGGTCATCTGAAACTCTTTGTTGATTTTCCCATAGGACTTTTTCAACGAGCAATAGCTCAAAGTGGAACAGCCCTTTCCAGTTGGGCTGTTAGTTTCCAACCTGCAAAATATGCTAGAATGTTGGCCACAAAGGTTGGCTGTAATATTTCAGATACAGTAGAGTTAGTGGAATGCCTCCAGAAGAAGCCTTACAAAGAACTTGTTGATCAAGATATTCAACCAGCCCGATACCACATAGCCTTTGGACCTGTGATTGATGGTGACGTAATACCAGATGATCCTCAAATACTGATGGAGCAAGGAGAGTTTCTCAACTATGATATAATGTTAGGAGTTAACCAAGGGGAAGGTTTAAAATTTGTTGAAAATATAGTAGATAGTGATGATGGTATATCTGCTAGTGATTTTGACTTCGCTGTTTCCAATTTTGTTGATAATTTATATGGATATCCTGAAGGCAAAGATGTGTTGAGAGAAACCATTAAATTCATGTATACTGACTGGGCTGACCGGCATAACCCCGAAACCAGAAGGAAGACCTTACTGGCTTTGTTTACAGACCATCAGTGGGTGGCCCCAGCTGTAGCAACAGCAGATCTTCACTCCAACTTTGGTTCGCCTACATACTTCTATGCTTTTTACCATCATTGCCAAACAGATCAGGTTCCAGCATGGGCTGACGCAGCCCATGGAGATGAGGTTCCTTACGTACTGGGAATACCCATGATCGGTCCTACCGAATTATTTCCTTGCAATTTCTCTAAAAATGATGTGATGCTGAGTGCAGTTGTAATGACTTACTGGACAAATTTTGCTAAAACTGGGTAAGTACCTAAGGAATGAAGTTTACTACAATTTTAATTTAAAAAATATTGTAGTTATTTTTAAAGTGCAGATTGTGTCTAAATAATGTAATGGATCATTCAGCAATATATCAACATTTATTCAGCATTAATTCTATATTGTATCTCTAAAAGTTATGTCTTTATTAATTATCTCTTTAAATGTTTATTAAGACATCTTTATTGCATTACTAATTAATTAAATATTTTTTAATTATACAGGATATAATATTGCTAACTATATATAACAAACTGTACTACTGCACAGAGTGTTCTAGTTTGTAATACTGTATGCTCTTTGGTCCTTCCAATTTGAGGTAGGCAAGCCAAGTATAAATAATCCCATTTTCACAAAAGGAACGTAAGTGTCTATAACTCCATACAAACACTCATATGTCATGCATATAACAACAGCAAATCAAATCTTTATCTGCCAGTTCCAAATCCCAATTCTGTCCCACTCTTCCATGCCACCCCTACTACACTGCCTATGAGACAACTCATATATGTAAATATTTCAATAATTCTTAGAAATCTTTGAGCAGATAGTAGTTCACCATTAAATGGGCAAAGAGCAAAGAATGTGAAACTTACATGCCTTACATTACCACTCATCTACCAATCTGCCTGTTAGGAGATATAAATGTCCAAAGTGACCCCAGTTAATGTTGAAACATAACAACCTTGCTAAATTGCCTCTTCAATTAAATTAGAAGTATTTTGACTGAGAAAAAAATTGTTTCATAATTTCTTTTTTTTTTTTAACTAGTGACCCAAATCAGCCAGTTCCTCAAGACACAAAGTTCATTCATACTAAACCCAACCGCTTTGAAGAAGTTGCATGGACCAGATATTCCCAGAAAGACCAACTTTATCTCCATATTGGATTAAAACCAAGGGTTAAAGAGCATTACCGAGCCAATAAGGTAAACCTCTGGTTGGAGCTGGTACCTCATCTGCATAATCTCAATGACATTTCTCAGTATACCTCGACCACAACGAAAGTGCCATCAACGGACATCACTCTCAGACCTACCAGAAAAAATTCTGTACCTGTCACAGC